>CALNHX010000700.1:0-296619 GCA_940337035.1 Agriotes lineatus | reverse complement strand
TTCTTCAAATTTTGCTTAACACGATGGTGTAATTATTTTTTTATTATTTTAATGATAAATAGGTTAAATCTTAATTTAAATGGAGACACAAATTCAACAGGTTTGCAGATAATTTATTTCAATTGTTTTATCTCAGTTCATTATAAACAAAAACACATCAGAAATACAAAAAACGGAAATTGAACTGATTCAAATTAAGTACTGTTACAATTAAAATGCTTAAAACTAATTACTTTCACAATAAAATCCTATTCATTAAAATTGTCCCTTCAATCTTGTAATTACTGTCTTTTAATGCCACTCACATTGCACAATTTAACTGTCCTTTCAATTATTTGTTGCACTGACTAGTGGTTCATTTCGCGCACTTCCTTTCTACCTACTTGCAGTTCAATTAAATGTCTACTTTTCTTCCACTTCCAAATTTTGGTGTTAATTTCACCAAATTTTGAATGTCGTTGATCCATGTTATAATTTGCCTTTACATCTGTTATTGTGCTCTTTTGCACTGTATTTGTAACATTCTGTCCTTTATACCTCTATTTAAAAAGTTCATAGAACTGTACTTATTTAATTATTCTGATATGTAAATTTATTTAACCCGCATGTAATAAATCCCTTTGGTGATAGATTTGTTGAATTATTTATTGACTTTACTTTGCACCAATCTCTTAATTTATGTTAATTGATATTTCAGTGACTCTAATTTACAAATTTGAGCTCTGCCTTACTGCCTTTTATTCTAAAGTAGCTTCAACTAATATCGGCAATGCTTGACCGATGTAATCATAAATTAAAATTACTAATGTGACTTCTTGCAGTTGCCTGCTTACCCCAGCTCTGTGCTTTATTGACTTGCTTTAAATTATTGATTCTGCAAGCAGAGTTGTGTAACGGGCTAAAGACTATTTCAATATATTGGTAAAAATACGTAAAATGCACATAAACATAATGGCCCTATAACCAACAACCTTCCCATCCTAGGCTTCGCCTCCGACTGCCAACAGGATGTCAGACAACCCCTAACGAGGATACGGGGCGGTCATCGACCACTAGCCAGGTAGCCCAAGTCCCGTTAGGTACACAATTCGCCAAAGGCGCTTACAATATGTAGTAAAGGAGTTATTCCTCCTCAGTGTAGTCTTTTTCATTCGTTCCGGTCCTGGCTTACTTTGTTTAGTTGAGGTCAAGTATGATCAAAAATTAATCTCATCTAGTATGGCCATGGAATATTTCCTAATTTATGAATGCAACTACATTTCCACTTAAATGTCAAACTTGACATTTGATTTTTAAGTGAGTTGCAGTTGAATTCATAAATTAAGAACAATTCCATAGCCATACTAGACGAGATTAATTTTTGATCATACTATAGTTGTCGCATCCTGTCTTCTTTATAATCTGGCTCATGTGGTCGCTTACCTTCTATTTTTCCTTCAATTAAGGTTGTTATAAATCGGTGGTGTCTTAACAAGTGTCCTATCCACTTTCCCCTTCTTATTTATATGGTATCTGTTATTCTTCTCCGGTCTTCTCTCTTTTATAATAATTAATTTATACTTGAAGTATAAATTTTAGAATTCAGAACAGGCTGTGCCATTACCTATTTTTAACAGTTTATAATCTATCTTTGTGGATGTGACCTCTCATCTTTATTCTTAAAAACTCTAGTTGGTTCAGTCGATGAGCAACGCATATTAAAACTTAATAATAGGTGTCTAACATCCGTTTATCTAGATTATCTTTTAAGTAGTTTATATTCAAATCAGCACAAAAATATACATTAGTAGCTCTCAGATGACAGTGAGCTAATAATTCACCTAATTTTTCAGTAAGTACCTTCAAACCCCGAGAACGTGGTGGCGCAGGTGAAGGATAGTAGGCACTTACGACACAACATTTAAAATGATTTAATTCTAGAAGCAATGCACACCACTAGCAAACAATCTTGCGCAAATGTGTCACAGTTAAAAACCATTACTTTAAACTTTCTTCGTTTGATGAAGATAAGGGATCCTCCATCAACAGATGATCTTCGACAGTAATTACTAGCTAGATCGTAACTATTTAAAGTCATTAACGCTATGTTGTATTGGTTGCACCAGTGTTCACCAACACATATAATATCAGGTTCATGTTTAATTAAAAAAACCTGCATTCGTTAATTTTGTTTGTTAAACATTGCACATTTAAGTACACATTTTTTAATGATGCATTTAAATTCGAAATTAGCAGTAGAAACTAAGTCTTCACTGCAGGTGAAAAACCCCAGAAACATATATTTATACCGGATAGCCAAACGGAATATTTTTAATATCAACTCTCACTTTAAAAGAAGAATATTCTTCCGGATATTTAGATGTTAATTCATTACAGCGAGCTTCTAAAAATTCAGATTTTATAAGTTTAAGGGTAAATTCAGTTTTCGTGTTTGGCACAAATCTCGAAATAAAGATATGTGCCTTTTTTGGTACCACCTTTAAATCTTCGTTATCTTTAATATATTTGTCTCCGATAGTTCCTTTGGGTTTATTATTACGATGTTTCTTGCAATCCATCGTCTTCCATTCGTTATTAAATTCATTAATTTTCTGCTCTTGACACGCTTCCAGCAGAGCAGCGTTTACCTGTTTGCTAGTGATAATTAGTGAAGCGGGAGGATTATTCTGTCAAACTGGCACGATTTGTTATTGTGCAGGAATAGTCCAGTCGTTGAAGGTTTTCCGCTCCGAATTCTTTGAACCTTGACCGATTGACGTGAAATTTGGTGAGTGGTTAGGGGATGGCTCAAGGAGCAAAAGTGACATAGCGCCGAGGTGCGCTTTTACCCTGAGAGTGGATGCCACCCCTTCTCGGGGGTGGAAATTGTTCACTCAAAATAACCCCGTAAATGGATAGAAGGACAAATTCTAAGTAAAAAATGTTCTATATAGTTTTTTCGATAGATTGATATTTTTCGAGCTATTCGCCATTGAAGATTTAGATTTTTTGTGATAAAAATGTATGTTTTTGGACGGTTTTTGCCGAATAAGTCGAAAACTTCGCTTTCTATCAAATAAGTTGTACTGACCAAAAATAAAGCTTAGAAAACAGGACAGAGATTGGTTTTTTTATGAATCCTCTAGGTCCAAAATAAAAGAAGTTATAGCTCGTTGAAAAAGATTTTTTTTTTGCAACAACTTGGTTTGAAGTAATCAACGTTGATTAACAAAAAACCAATGCATTTTCGAGAAAAACTTATAAACAATTTGTTGTAGTGATTGAAAAGACCTTTAAAATGAACACTGTTAAAAGTCGATTGCATTATAACTAAGCGAGTTACGATGCAAAAACGGTGGGCCACTCGAATTTTTGAAAAAAAAATGAGTAATAAAACTCCACCCATTCTACTAGAATTGATATTGACCATTATCCCTTTACAAATTACTTTATTTTAGTATTACTTATGTAATCAAAAAGTTTGGGCGGGTTAGAATACGTCTTTTTCGAAAAAAATATCATGAAAATGGAAAACGTATTTTTCAAATTTCTTAAAGAAATACCTTATTTTGAAAATAACTACAACTAAAGAAAAAAAAGTTAAAAAATAATATAGTACAAAAATGTGGATTTTTTTCTTAACGAACATTTTAGTTTTTTTTTTTATTTCTGGTGGAAAAAAAATAACGGAGATATAAATGTTAGAAGTTTGCATTATAGTGCGCGGACCACCCCTCCCGAGCCTTTCAACCCTTCACTTTTTGAATATGCAAAGTGTGAGCATGTCGAAAAACTTTTGGATTACATGAGTAATACTAAAATAAAGTAATTTGTAAAGGGATAACGGTCAATATCAATTCTGGTGGAATGGCTGGGTTTTAGCGCTCATTTTTTTTTCAAAAATTTGAGTGGCCCACCGTTTTTGCATCGTAACTCGCTTAGTTATAATGCAATCGACTTTTAACAGCGCTCATTATAAAGGCCTTTTCAATCACTACAAAAAATGTTCTATAAGTTTTTCCCGAAAAATGCATCGGTTTTTCGTTAATTAACGTTGATTCCTTCGAACAAAGTTGTTGCAAAAAAAAAAATCTTCTTCAACGAGCCATAACTTCTTTTATTTTGGACCTAGAGCATTCATAAAAAAACAATCTCTTTGCTGTTTTCTACGCTTCATTTTTGGTTATTACAACTTATTTGATAGAAGACGAAGTTTTTGACTTATTTGCGAAAAACCGTCCAAAAACATGCATTTTTATCACGAAAAATCTAAGTCTTCAATCGCGAATAGCTGGAAAAATATCGATCTATCGAAAAAACTATATAGAACATTTTTTACTTAGAATTTGTCCTTCTATCCATTTACGGGGTTATTTTGAGTGAACAATTTCCACCCCCGAGAAGGGGTGGCATCCACTCTCAGGGTAAAAGCGCACATCGGCGCTATGTCACTTTTTCTCCTTGAGCCATCCCCTAACCACTCACCAAATTTCACGTCAATCGGTCAAGGTTCAAAGAATTCTGAGGTAATAGCATATTTTTACCTTCAACGACTGGACTAGAAGTTTGAGCCGTTTAACCTAAAAATGTTCGAAGTATGCATTGTATTTGATTTGATGATTTTTTGAGTAAATTTCAAAAACAGAAATAATAGATATTTTATTGAGAGCTCGATCTGTTTGTATTGACCAAACTTAACTACGAAAAAAATAAACAAAGAAAGGTCTATTGTAGGAAATGTAATATTTAATGTGTCGTCTGCGTTGATTGTTTATAACAAGTCTGTTCAATGCCCTAAAAAGTTTGCTTCCTGAGAAACAAAGCTTCATAATAGATGTCACCAAGATCGCGTGTTACAGGAAACTGTAAATAGTTACCAGCACTTCAAAAAGACTGAATTCAATCAAACAGAATATTGAAAACTTACGTGAAGTGACAAATAACGTGGTATTTGGTGGCCATTTTAGTAGAATATATTGTTCACACTTCTGGAGGAACGAATTTTTTTACTTGTCTGGAAACATTGACTAGTATTGCGCTAGACTTGCACGCCACCATTAAGCTTAAGATTTCTGTAAGACATAAGTTCTTTGTAAAATCTATCTAAGTTGATATTTAATTTTCTTAATATGTAACACTAGTTGCATTGTAATAGAAATAATTCCATATTTGCCACCGAAAATTTCTGCATCTTTATTAACAAACCCCCTAAAATCACATTTTGACTATGGAGATCACAATCGACCCATCTTGATAGAATTTTATCAAAATTGGTTAAATCTGCTTAGCAGTCATTGCAAAACACGAACAGATACAAACTTTTTTTTACTAATTTGCTTTCTAAAGAAGATATTATAGTTTTTACGTTTTTTATCTCTTCATAAAATACAGGGTGTCCCGCATAGATTGCATAATAATGCACTGGCGTGTTCTTTGGTCAAAAAGAAACAAAAAAGTCCTAATTAACATGGGTCCGGAAATGCTTTGTTTCTGAGTAACAGAATGTTTTCAAAAAAAAAAAAAAAAGCAGCCGCCTATGGAATAAATAATTTAAATCTAACTGTGCCAAAACAAAAGATCACTAATAGTACTAGTAAACCTTCACTAAAATCGGCTAAGGGGTTTTTAGATATTGAAGCATTTTAGTTTTGGTCTTAACAGGTTCAGAGACATGCAAAAATATGGGCTTTAATTTTTTTCTTGGAGACAAAAAAGTTGCATTTTTAGTTGCTTTATTAAAAAAAATTATAAAATTGCAAAAAATCTCGTGGGCGTTATTTTTTTGTGCAAAAACCTAATCGCTATGCCCCCTGGGCACGCCCCTGTAATCAATTGTAATAGGTTCAAAAGATACCTCATAAAGTTATAAACGAACTCGAAACATTTCATTAAAATCGCTCAAAACGTTTTTAGATAACATAAAAAAACTATGCATTTGCGAATATATGTTTATTAGGCCTTTTTGGTTTCTTTTTGACCAAAGAACACGCCAGTGCATTATTATGCAATCTATGCGAGACACCCTGTATATGAAAAATTATTTGAAACTTACTATTAATTTTATATTTAACATTAAAGGAGCAACGAAACAGCTCTTTACTATTTGGCGATGGTAATAACACGTGCAGAACCAAAAATTTGACAATGACATCGACTGACAAATTAGAAATCTCCGTGTTAAAGCTTACATTTTAGATTCCATTGAGACGCGATAGCAGCGCCTCTAGTTGTAAATTTAGATGGAATGGACAGACTTGTTATAAACAATCAATGCAGACGACAATTTAATGTACGATCGAAAACTTTTATCCTCTAGAGCAGCGGTCGGCAACCCGCGGCCCGCGGACCTCCGTCTTGCGGCCCTCGACTGTTTTGTAAATTAAAGTCTTATATGCCTACCTAAAATTTAAATAATTGCGTAATGCGCCCGCAAAATTCAAGCGAGCGTGCATTTAATAAGAATGTAATATCACAGACACAGAGTGGGTGCGTTCAGCCGACACAGCGCTGAGGTAGCGATTGCGTTGAACGCTTCGTTAACCGACAGCGCTTCGGTTTCGCTTCGGCAGCAGTCGCCATTTTTGGGAGCAAATTTATTTTCGCTCCATTTCCGCTTGACCACTTAGCAGAAGACCATGTTTGGGTTTACTTCTAATTATAACCTAGAAAGACGCGAATTTTTTAAAAGCATGGATTCTGAAACGATCCTGCTGCAGTTTAATGTTAAGAAATTAAAATGACCATTTTCTCAAAATCAGTAGTTCCTTGAAATTATTGAAACAAATAGCCTCTGAAATGTGATACAAAAGTAGTAATTAAAAAAATCCACTCTAATTTTGACAAGAGTTAAATGCTCAAACTCAAAATTCTTCATGAGGCCCATCCAATCGAATGACACTCTCAAAAACTCTTTCTCTGAAATCAATGATCTTGTTAAATTTTATGGCAGCTTGCCATCTAATTTTGATGAATTGAAAAGGTTTGCTCAGCAATTAATTACAATGTTTGGCAGCTCTTACCTGTGCGAACAAGCTTTATCAATTCTCAGTTACAGAAAAAATAAATATGCTTCTCGTCTCACAGATGAGCATTTGAGAGCCATTCTTCAAATTTCAACTACAAACATGAAAGCTAACATACAACAAATAGCCGCTAAAATACAGCCTCAAAAGTCACACTAAATTTTTTATAAGTACAGTTATATGTAGGTAGATATACTTTGTACATAGTTCTCGTATTTTTATTATTTTTCCTAACTTTTTAGTCATTGTTCCTGCATATCAATAAAATTTAAATACAATATTTTCACATTTTTAATATCATCCCGATATACATAGTAAACCTATTATCAAAATTATGAATAAGTGCGGCCCGCCTTCACTTCATTTTGCCACTATGTGGCCCTTGCCTGTCAAAAGGTTGCCGACCGCTGCTCTAGAGGGCTGTGGAATTATAACAAGAGATCAATAAAAAGACCAATTATGGTAGGCTGTGATATGTGTTATACGTTTGGCAGTACTGAAGTGTATTGTCAGTCTATGTCAAATTCGAGAGTTGCAGGTTAAGTTTTACGTCAGTCTGTGTTAAACAACAAACAAAACTTAACCTTTTAATCTCGAATTGGACATAGACTGACAATACACTTCAGTACTGCCAAACGTATAACACATATCACAGCCTACGCTAATTGGTTTTTTTATTGACCTCTTGTTATATACCGGGTGACAATGAAACTACTACCCACGGCGGCATTTCGAAACGGTTTAAGATAAAAATATGCAATTCGGTATGTCGATAGGGTTGAAAATTGTGAACAATTGTAACATAAAAACAATTGAATGTCGTTTGCGGTTTTACCGAAAATGACCTTGACTTTGTTATTTTAAATGGGACACCCTTTCTCTTTTTATGACCCTCTGAACAATTCTAAATAACTTTTGTCTAACATACCCCATGTCTAAAATTAATAGTTTTTGAAATAGAGCCGCTTAAAATCATGCAGTAATTCCTATTTGTTTGTATTTTACGAAAAAACGGAGTAGGCCAGGACAGAGGTTGCTATGGTTTTTAAAAACAATTGAATTTTGACAAGTAACTTTTATCACCTGTTTGCTTGGCACATATTGCATTTTTTGTAAATGCTCGTGCTTTATTTCGTGTTCTTTTTGGTGTCTTTGTAACCTTTTTAAAATGGCAAGTTTTACAAGAGCCGAACAAATAGATATGCTTCTCGTTTATGGCGAGTGCTTGCAAAATAAAAGGCAGGCTCAAACACTCTACCCAGAACGGCACCCTGACAGAAACCAACCCTGCTATGCTTATTTTCCATGGCTGGTTACAACATTTGAAAATGGTTCCCCAAAATGAAAATGAAGGAAATTTCATCATTAGTGAAGAAGCTGAAATAAACGTTCTGGCATATGTGAATGCTCATCCAAATATTTCTACTCGCCAAATTGAAAATGAAGTTGGTGCTAACAGAGAAAGTGCAAGGTAAATTTTGAAGAAACGTAAGTACAAGCCGTACAAATACCAAATCCACCAACACTTGGGTGTTAACGACTTGGCTCCGCGAGTTCAATATTGCCGATTGTTTATGGAAAGTTTTTAACCATAATAATAATTTTAATAGATTGATATTATTTTCCGATGAGTCTCGCTTCACGAATCTGGGAATGTTCAACAGGAAAAACGTAAGATATTGGGCAAATGAAAATCAACATTTATTTAGAGAAGGATGTTTCCAAGAACGGTTCGGTGTTAATGTGTGGCTAGGTGTTTTACGAATGAGAATTGTGGGTCCAATATTTTTTAATGCGCCCCTTACAGCGCAAACTTATTTGAACTTTTTGGAAACAACAGTTACCGATTTTCTGGACAATTTACCTCTTGCAGAAATTCCCAACATTCACTTTCAACAAGACAGTGCGCCGGCTCATAATGCTCGGATTTGTGTAAATTATTTAAATGACAGTGTAAAAGGGTCAGCACGTTTGCCAGATTTGACACCTCTAGATTTTTTCTTCTGGGGTCACATCAAAGAAAAAGTCTATTTAACTCCACCTGAAAATTTGGACATTTTAAGAAATCGAATTATTACAGCTAGTAATAATATTAGTATACCTCAAAAAAAAAATGTATTACGGAAAATTGTTGAAAAGTGTGAGACCTGTATTGAAGAACAAGGTCGTGTTTTCGAAAACCTAATTATGATTAAGTTCATTCTTTTTTTATTTGTTTTTTTATTAGTTAATATTAATCATATACACCTTTGTAATAAAATTCATTTGTTTTCACCCTATCATCCTTCGTGTCTTTTTTAAAATCCAAATGAATCAAAAGAGGGTAAACTGTTTCTTTGAACAATAGAATATTTAGAATCCATAGCCAACTTTGCGGGTGGTATACCTAATTAAATGGGTGCTAGTAATATTGATTTTTGCTTTAGATCAGCATTAACAACTTGAAAATGGGGTATGAAATTTTCAATTTTGCAGGTGTCGATGAAAGTTAAATTTGTCATATTTGGATAAAAGATAAAAAAGTAGGATTGGGTAATGCAAGTTTCACTTCCATAAGTTAAACCATTTTCGTACAGCATCTAATCAAAAGTTGAAACGTTCATTTTCGAAAAACGCATTTTTTCAACTTTCATTAATTCTTCTTTTTGATTATTAATTGATACACCTTTGAATAAGGAACAAATAACCGTGATTGTTTTTGTCCTGGCCTACTCCGTTTTTCCGTAAAATACAAACAAATAGGAATTACGCCATATCTTTAAGCGGCTTGATTTCAAAAACTATTAATTTTAGACATGGGGTATGTTAGACAAAAGTTATTTAGAATTGTTCAGAGAGTCATAAAAAGAGAAAATATATAGTGTCCCATTTAAAAGAACAAAGTCAAGGTCATTTCCGGTGAAACCGGAAACGACATTCAATTGTTTTTATGTTACAATTGTTCACAATTTTCAACCCTATTGACATACCGAATTGCATATTTTTATCTCAAGCCGTTTCGAAATGCTGCCGTGGGCAGTAGTTTCATTGTCAGCTGTTCAAAGTGGGTTATATTATTAAGTACCTTTTTCCGTTGATCGTTTATTTATGGATTTCATTAATGTATAGAGAAGCGTCTATTAATGACCCTTATTAATGAATAATTTTTTATTTATGATGATTTAAAAAAATCTGTTTATGTTGGTGGCACTGTACGTCTATGTCAAATTCGAATTGGTTAGCAGGTTAGGTTTTGCGTCAGTTTTGACACAAACTGACGCAAAACCTAACCTGCTAACCAACTTACAGTGCCAACCTAAGAAAAAAAATCACAACCATTAATGTCAAAACTTTAAGTGTCAAATTGTTTTCATGGAATATAATTAGATTTTCTTCAAATCTTATATTATAAGAGCCGATGCCGCCGGTCGCCGTACAGGCGTAAGCAGCCACGCGCACCTGCTGATCGCGCAGCAACACACAGCATGAACGCGCACAAGTGGCGACGCGGCAAGCATTTGTATTGTTAATGGTGGCAGGGCCGGACGTAGGCTGGCTGCCACCTTGAGCACGCATTTTTATTGTTAACCGTTTCTTTACGCTGGCAGGGCCACCGTAGGCTGGCCACGAGTTCTAGTTAATAATATATGATCAACGGAAAAATATTGTAACTAATTCGTATGTTAATCAGCGATTAATAATCTTTACAATCAAAACGCGAGCGCCAACGAGTGCGTTAAAATGTCTCAATTATTAATCGCTCTCATTAACATACTTGTTTGTTAAATAACTATTAAAAAATCTGCAGCCCTCTAGAAGATAAAAGTTAGGATAAAAGTTTTCTATCATACGGTACATTAACAATAACAATAAATATTCAAATAGTTCCCTATTCTCTGCCAAACAATACCCTAATCTATTGTAAAAAGATTCTTTAACATTTGGCAGTAAGCTGGTGTAATGTTTGCATATTCTGTAAATATGCATTGCGTTCCTCAAAGAATTAATATTTGGGTGGTGCATTTTGTAAATTTTAATTTTTAAAGATCCCCATAAGAAGACGCAGTGTGCAAAATCAGAAAACCTGGGACCTACTGCACCAAACTAATTTGTAACTTTTCACTCTTCAGTTTGCATTTGTTAAATTTTGAAAGGAGCAAAGTTTTTGTGTTTAATAAAATTTGTTAATCAACCTTGCTAGTTTTCAATTGTTCACTTGCATAGGAGAAATAATTTAAAGCGAAATTGTGCTAAATGTATGGTGATGTCTTACTCGCTCAAGACAGATCCAATTATTTTTCAATACTGTATTGATAACTATTCACTTGAAAGGCCTAAAACATTTATTGATCTAGGAGTTACATTTGACCCTAACCTCTCCTTTAATATTCATCTCGATAACATTATAAATTCAGCCAATCGCATGTATGGATTTATAGTAGTGATGGGCATAATCGGATGATTTCAATAATCGGAATGTTCCATTTCGGAATGTTTATAAAATCGGAATATCATCCGATTATTTTACATTCCGTAAATGCAAGCAAGGGAAAACGAGCGAAACAACAACAAGCGGAAGAAAGATGAAGTGCGTCCAAATTTGCGATGCGAGCACTCGCCGTTGCGCCGTAAGCCCTTATCTACGTTGGCATCTATTGTTTGGGTTTGTTAGGACGGCCAGTAAAACAATTTATGAGTTTTAGTCACACAGTGGGATGTGAGGAAATAAAATATTTTTTCAAATTATTACAGTAGTCACCTTAATAGACTTTCGGAAAATGGTAGTGATATTTTAAAGTTTAATGGCACATAAAGTACAGTCGTGTGCAAATAAATCTGGGACAGTGTTTTTTTCACATGCAGATTCAGTTAAGAATTTGAAGAATATTTCCATGGATTTCCTCTTATCAGAGAGAGTTGCGGGTTTCAGTACCTGTTAAAGTTTAATGTAACTCTTTCTGATAGCAGGAAATCCATGGAGATATTCTTCAATTCTTAACTGAATCTGCATGTGAAAAAAACACTGTCCCAGATTTATTTGCACACGACTGTACATAATAGATAGTATAAAACAATACATGAATTTGAAGTCTGTAGGTGTACTATCTAATAATTAATCTACGAAATACCACTGCCATTAGTGCCAGCATATAGCAGTCAAGTGAGTCAACACAACATTCCGTATTCCCTTCAGTTCAAATTGGCATTTCGTTTTCTCATTTTGTACATCGAATAGTAAGATAATCGAATTCCGAAAGTTCCGAATTTTGTGCACCGAACAGTAAAATAATCGAATTCCGAAAATTTCCGAAACGTTCCGAAATAATCGGAACCTTCCGATTTTTTGAACAATCGGAAACTTTCCGATTATTCATTCCGGATAGGCCCATCACTAATTTATAGTTCGAATCAGCCAGGATTTTAAAAATATTATGGCTTTAAAGTGTCTTTATTATGCTTTTGTAAGATCAAAGTTGGAATATGCCTCGGTTATCTGGAGTTCACACTATCAAGTTCATATTGATCGAATAGAAGCCATGCAGAGACGTTTCTTAAAATACTTAAGCTATAGAATTGATGGAGTGTATCCTTCCATAGGCATAGTTTATCAAATCTCGATGTAAGACGAAAATATTACTCCGTTGTTACGCTCCATAAAATTATTAATAGTAAAATTGACTGCCCTGAATTGCTTACAAAAATTAACGTTAATGTGCCTCGAATAGCTTCCAGATACGCAGACTCATTCTACCTAAGTACACCTCGTACCAATATTTTAAAAAATTCACCGATATATGCCATGTGCAATAATTATAATAACATTAGCCATTATACAGAGAGATTTTCTTTACTACGAACACGGCAAACGATATGACGAATTTACAAATGCCGAAAATGTGACTTTGACAGTTCGCGAATTTTGTCAACAGATAATATCTGTCATTATTTCTATCTTAAAATGGATAACTACGAGGCAACGGAAAAGTGCAAATTGTAAAATGCTATTATCAGGTTCAAACGTTTCGGGAAATTCTAAGTTCTTTTATAACAATATTTGAAAATAGACGTTCTCCGTCGTTATTAATGTTGTACAGTTACCTCAAATTTTGAAAAAAAAATTTCTCCCCAAAAGCATAAAAGGGCTAGTGTTCCCAACGAAGAGAGGGGTTGAAAGGAACTAATGGTGTGTACTACCGCTAATGACCATCCAGATTTTTCCCTTAACCAAATTGTTGAACTAGTAGATTTAGGTGCTTCCACTACTAGTAAGGATTATTTTACGAAAAGTTTATTATCGATCCTACGAACTACAAAACACACGAAATTCTTCCCGATGGCCATTTCAGACGTATGGATTTTGTGAAACTGTGACAGAAATGGCGAACACTTCCTCTGGAAAGTCGTTTTCACTGATGACTCAACGTTTTCCAGTGCAAGGTCGCCCTAGCCCACAGAATATGCATTATTGGCCGCGAGAAAACCTGCATAGGTATTTTGAATTCCGAATTCAGTACCCCCATAACTTAAATGTTTGGGTAGGAATGCCGGGTAAGAACAGGATCGGTCTATTTTTTATTGAGAGAACCCTAACCAGCCCTAAATACCTTGAACTACTACAGCAGCAAATCATTCCAGAAATTGCACGTATATTAGCGAATGAGAACTTTGGTTGCAGTAGCATGGCTGTTACACTCACAACACTGTTGCAGTTCAAGATTCTCTGAACAATACCAAATAGGCTGTTAACTGGATGAGGAACCGGTTTGTGGCCAGCTAAATCTCCAGATCTCTCTTCCAATGATATCTGCTTATGGGAATACATAGAATCGAAAATTTATGGTTTTTCCGGATAACATTACTAGCGATTTGGGAAAATTGCGTTTAAAAATTGAAAAGGTGTTTCAAAGGATTAGTCCTAGTATCTTGGCTAATGTGCGAAGAAGTTTCTATGATCTCTTAGGTTATTATTTAGCGCAAGAAAGCGGGCTCTTCGAACGCGAACTCATTTAAGAACTTGAATTTTTTTGTTTGAAATAAAAATAGTTTTACTTCCATTTGCATCTTTTTTACTATCATTTAGTTTGTTCAGAGTAAATTGTTTATTTCTTCAGAATGCGTTGTACTTTGTAATCTTCCTTCTTTTACTTTACTGTTAATCTCTGAAAATACTGTTCCTCAAATCTGAATTTAATCTCGGAATAATACAGTATCTCATACAACTTAACTGTGATATAATTATTCAATTACAAAAAGTACCTACACTATGGGTGGATACGCCATCTGCGTTAAACAATTACTTAAACAATTAACTCAAACCACCCTTGGCTTAATATAATTAATATCAGAGTACCTTAGATCGACTGTCCGTTGATCTTGGTGTCTTTTTAGGCAATCGTAAATTCGCCTTGATTTACTCGTGTTCGCAGTTCATGAATTTTCTCTGTATAGACATCTATAACTGTAGCTTATAGAAAATCAAAGCTTACTGTTTAGAGTAATTGCTGTTATACCTCTGCATGCCTAGAACTTGTCCATTAACAAACAAACAAACAAACAAACAACCTTCTCATTATTGTTTGTGTAGTTTAGTTATTTAGCACAGAATATTGTAAATCCTATTATCCTGTTCTGTAATTGGGGTTTACCTGTAGAACAGTGTAAATTAAAATAAATAAATAAATAATTTTGACAAAGTTCTACTTTTTGACTTTTCAAAAATATATTTTATATTGATTAAAAATTGCAAAGTGCAAAGTAGTTTGGTGCAATAGGCCTCTAGCCGATCAGTTTATACTCCCACCACGATTAATCCACCGGTTTGGAAATGTTGCACTTAAGTAATTCCTTACTTCTACACCGAAGTGCACAGGACAACCGTCAGGCTGAAACCAGATCTCCTGCTCTTCAGCCATGACTACTAATGCCAGGCCAACGCTTAATTAAATAATCAAAATAACTTTCAAAATTTAAATTTCCCAAAGTCTCAAATGGTCCGATAATGTGATCATTGTAAATAACGGGTGGGACAGAATAAAGAGCGATTTTGAAAAGGCTGTAAAAAAAGATATTCAATTTTTCTAAATGATTTTTTCACCACCTTCAAAAAGAGCATTAAAGAAACTAATTTTTAAAAATAACTCCGTTAAGGTGGTGGGTTATCCTGAAACACTTTACTCTTCAAGTAACCCCACAAGAAAAAGTTTTGATAAAATGCTTTGACAGCGTACGCGCGATGCTGAGAGGCCCACCGCTCCATTGCTACTGCTATGTGCGTCTCACATGGCCGACAGCTTCCCCACCACCTCCTAACGACACAGCACGATTCCACAAACAATTGAAGACCTGAAAGAACAGATCCGACAAGAAGTGGTTCAAATTTTACTGGCAATGCTGCGGAATGTGATGAATAACTTCAGGGCTTTGCTGGAAGAATTTTTTGTAGTGTAAGGTGGGGAAAAAATTATTTGTTACCTGCCCAAATATTATTTTCGGAAGATACTGCCAGCGTACATAAATCAAACACGTAGGGACACCCATGCCAAATGTTGAAACCTGTCTAGAGTGCCTGGGACAGTAACTCGGGGGGGTACTTCTAAGCTTCACTATCAGATTGCAGCACACAATTCTACCAATCAGAGCCAGTTACTGGTTCTACTACCAATCATATGTGATAAAGTAGTGGCGCCATCTGTTAGTACTATCGGAAAGTACCCCCCATCCCCAGAAGCAGTTCAAGGTCATCCAAATCGGTATTTTGACATCAAAGGAACCGACAGTGAGTGTCTCTACTTGTTTGATTTATGTACGCTGATACTGCCTTCGTGTTGCAAGATTAATCCTGGGATTTTCCTGACTCGAATGTCGATTATTTTGCGTATTGGGCTGATTGTTTATGGTAAACATGCACTTGTCTGTAAAACAGATCAATGACACAAAATGTGGGTCCTGATTTAGCTAACTCCATCATTTTTTGTTGGCAAAACACTCACCTACTCTCAGCATCAAGAGGAAGCATGGTGACATTTAGTATCGAAAGTATTTATATACTTTTATCTACGACAGTGTGTAAAATTGACTTTTAGTTGGCAGTTTTAAGTGACTGTTCAATAGCATGTTTTCATTAGTTTACGTCGTCAGTAGCAACGTGTTTTAAAATTTTTAACCACGCAAAATCACAACCGGTTGCTAGTAATCCTAATTTACATTTTTTTTTAAATATTTATCCTGTTTTCTAGTTTCTATCGTAGATAAAATATTGTACCATACGCATGCATAAAAGATCTTTAGTCACTTACAGGGCTTAAAACGCAAGTGAGCAAGCGTTGTAATTCTGCCCACTCGCAACCAAAGACTAGCTTTAGGCACTTGTAGCGTAAATTACTATTAAAATTGTCCTTACAGTTTCACGTGCAGCATTACATGCAGGAGCAATAGATCTTATGCTAGACGTTGGATCTGCACTTATCATACCCTCAACTCAGGATCGGATATTTTTCCATTATCTAATAAATTAATGATGTGGAAAATTCTAAAACTGTTTGTGAAATTCTTCCCATTTCTTCAAATTTTCTTATTAATCCATGTACTGCGGACATGATAGGAACGGGACTTTAATTGAAAATACATGTCACATACTCGGTAAGCTTTCACCGCCATAAAAAGTTGTAGCTATAAAGACTCTTTCCTCTATTGAGTACTTTTTCGTGATTATTAATTAAAAATTATGATAAATAACAAGGCGGTCTATATTGTTCCAGGCCATGACACTGGGCTATAAAGTGACCTTTGGAACCACAATCTGGCAACATGGCTTCACCAACCTTTAACAAAAAATTACTAGCTTTGGTCACTAAATGAACAATCTGTCAGTACACTATCCCTGTCATTGTAATGCATTCCAGTTGAAAAAAAACTATAAAATCACTGCTATTTACATTGCAGCAACATATGGAGCAACTGATGAAGCGTAAGTTGACTTGCAGCTTGGTACGTAAAACTTCAAAGGCATTTTGAGAACTTATATGACCTGTCTTGTCAAAATAGTTTTGAATGTTAAATATATTTCAAACAAACAAAACTTAGTGTGTCTTGGAATGGCCTAGCATACAATCTGGCAACAGAGTCAGTGTCATGGCCTGGAACAATATAGACCGTCTTGTAAATAATGTTACCAACAATCTGTCAGATTCGATTGTTAGGTTTCTAAATATTAAAACTACCTTGGTTTAATTTTTTTAAACCCCTACAAGCTTTTTCCTTCTTCTTCTTCCTCTTATTATAGGCCAGTGGCATGTTTAAATCCACGAAGTTCTGGTACTATGAGCCTTCTCTGGCCTTAAGCCGGGGTAGGTGGCTAGCCTTGCCCGTCGAAATCGAGGAAGTTCGCTTGTTAGGTGATAACGTGGTAGAGTATGATTTTTAAAATCCTATCACTGGGAATCGAACCCGGGCCGGCCGTCTGGGACTCAAGTTGCTCTCTAGGCCATCCGTTTTTTCCATCTTTTATTAATAAATCAGAACAAATAGCTTAACAATTAGTGGCATAATGTGCTCAATAACTCTCTGCTTCATTACAATAATTATTCTTTAAAATAGAAAGCAGCAATTTTCAAATGTACGATGTGCCATGCATTTTGCTATGTTCTGTTTTGAAACCGGTCACCCAGTATAAACGTACAAAATAAGGTATTCACTTAACTGAAGCACTCGAAGGATTGTTAAATTTTCGTAGAAAAGAATTACTATATACACAACTTTTTGCACAAATAACTTTAGACAATTCTTTAAATACTGGTCTACGTATAGATTTAATATTTTAGTTTATAATTAGTATATTATTATATGAGTGATTACCACAGCCATTATTCAAGAAGGTGACATTTCCACAAGCCGAAGGCGAGTGGCACAAGTCATCTGAGTGAATAATGGCCATAATCGCGAATGTAATATGATATTTTATCTACTCCTATGCAATAGGCGTTTATTGTTCATATTTCCGAATTATGACATTATTTGTGACAGCTGTTAACTTCAAAAGTCATTTAATAATAAGAATGAATTTTGTGATTGGCTACAACCTACTAAATAATGAAAATAGAATTTTCCGCAAATCGGACTAGGACTGCCTGACAATTCAAACATTCCATTACATCAGCCGTTGCTAGGTAATTTACAATACAATTGTACAGGAATAATATTCCCGGCCTAGGCAGGGAATATTCGAGTACTATTTCCTAATTTTTTTAATTACTCGTATCGATAGGCGGAAAAGTAGTATGTGTATCTTGGACAAAAAGCAACATTCCCAGACTCCTGTGTTGTTGGGCTCGGCATTCTCCTCGCCCAACAATATGCACAGTCGTCTGGGAATGTTACGCTTTTCGTCCTAGATACACAATATACTATTTCTGATTGGTTGCAACTTGCAAATTATTGAATTATGAAAATAGAATTTTATGATTGGCTGCAAACTGTGAATTATGAATCATAATTTATGGCCATAATACAGTAGGAGTAGATAATAGTATATATCTGCTGCTCGTTAGCGGCAGATAATATTATCTGCCGCATGGCAATAAAGTGACAGTTTAACATCATCAATCCAGCAGTATAATGGCACATTTTACTGACGTTTGAAGAAAAACAGACTAATAGGCCTCTTACTACTTCAGGATGTGGTAGAACAAAAGATTACAATTTGTAATGCTTAAAAATTACTAAAACTTCCAATAATAGTATTGGTAAGAACAAATAAACAAACTACAAGTTGAAATAAACACACATGGAAGCTTACCATCAAGGGGTTCCAGAACAATGGAATCTCTATCTTCAGGGTTTAACTTTCCACCTGGTAGCTGAAAATACTGCCCTGGTTGTGAAGTTTCTTCAAGCAGATTCAGCAAATACGGCGTCTGCCCTAAACACTGCATTACGGAGTTGAAAAAGCAAGTGTTCCCCAAATTTATTAAGCCACGAGTTCTCGGTAAAGTAACGATATTGCCATTGCCCCTCATCAAAGCATCCGCAGTGTTTACTTTCAGGATGTCGACAGTCTACAACAACAATTTGTTGAGATTTGGAAATAAATAATCCATTAAGGTTGTTGTAACTGACAATATGGGAATATATCAAGATATTCAGATTCGAAAAAGAATTCAATACAGCTTATATTAAAAAAGAAGTTATAGCAACAAGATTTACGCAGTATTAGGGGAGAAACAAAAACACCCTTATTTTTCCAGTTTTCATATACACTGTGTGTAAAGTATTATTATACTTTAGTGTATACTCAGTTTGTGTATCGGAGAAGAAAGATTGTGCCATTTTACGTTTTAGAAAAAATGTAAAATACACTCAAGATCAACATTTCAAATAAAAACTTTACTGACAACTTACAAGTTTTTGATATTGCATTTTATACTATTTTGATCATTTTTATTTTGACTTATCTGTCTTTGTTGGTTTACTTTAATTCGAATAATATTACGGGTATGCTAAATGTTGTAGTTCGTGACAATAAAATTTCAAATATACAATTTAACTTCAATTTATTTCAAATGTAATGATATAATTTTAAGTAATTTCATGAGTTTTTTTCAAGAGATTTTTGTAGACTTTCTGTAAGTGTACCAAGGGATGTAAAACAAAATAAACATTCATAATCTATTAATGCTACACACAACTTTGACAAAAAAAATTGACAAAAATGCTAGCAAATTATTGTAAAGCCTAGACGGAGAAAATCGGTTTAAAAACAAATTGGCGATTTACCAATATCGTTAGCGGAGTGCGGATGGGGAAAAAGAGCACCGATAATGTGGTATTTCAGATTTAAAGGTGAGAAACGAGGAACAGAAAGTTGCATTTGCATCTTACAATAACTTTTTTTAAATCTGGCCGGGATTGAGATTCAAATTCATGACTAGAAATGGTAGTTATGCCATCGCTTAATGTCTATTACTGGCAGCCCGTATACAAATCGAGACGAGACCAAGGGCTTTTCAGTTGTTTGCATTAATATATCACACAAACTAGCAAAGAAATAATTCTAATAGGTTATATCATTCTCTCGAGTTATTGCGTTTACATCCATCCAACATGACATACTTCACTTTCCTTACTTTTCAAAATTTATAGCTTAGTTACGTAGTTTCATGAGACCTTTCATATAGTTTTGGATTGGTCACGATTGATTGAGAGGTCATGATAAAACTGTATGTATGTATATATGCATTAGCACTGACCTCGTTTTACGTTGGGGGTGTAGAGGCTGGTGCTTTGTAAATAAAATTGTAATTGTGACCTTGAATTACGGAATTAATTGCAATTTTGAGTTTATGTGTCTTGTCAACATCCTTAACATGAAAGCAAATATGCTGTGTAATTGTGCAAGTTCTATCGTCCCTGGTTGTCCAAAATTGCAGTCAATTGCTATTAGTGTACAATTTTATCTACAAGGTTTGCAAGATTAGATATTGATTAGTCAGTAATTTGAGGCGCGGTAGAATGTCCCAGGCCCAAAAATGTTATATTGACCATATCCTGCAATGCTAAGACACTTTTCATTCAAAATTTTACTATTAAATGAACAATAAGAGTGGCTTGGTCTCGAGTACTGTAACGATGCACACCCTGTTTGGCTTTAATTGGTTTATGTACCAACTATTTTCTTGGACACTATTCATTAAATTTTGCTTTTCATAATGGAAATCTTATTTTTTCGATAAGTAAAATGGTTTCCTGTCAGTTTCTTTGAAAATGTACAATAAAATAATTTTTGCCTCTACACCTAAACCCGGACAACACTGTACATTGTGAGAAATTTTACAATTTTGCAGCAACCTTTTGTGTCTGGTCAATTTGGTTTATAAATAGAATACTATTTTCAGTTGTAATATAACAAGTGGAATGATTATTATCGATTATTTTTTTTCCGAGTTAAAACCGGAACCTAAATTTAACGAGTGCGTAGCACGAGTTAAATTTGCTGTTTCGGTTTTAACGAGTAAAAAATCATCGATCATTAATCATTACACGAATTATATTTGGAAAGAGAATATATTGAATGAAATGCAAAATATCATTTTTTTTAGGCTGGCACTGTTAATGTTGGTTACCCTGCTGTCAATTTTAAGTATATGTCAAATTCGAAGTTAGCAGGTTAGGTTTTGTGTCAGTTTGTGTCAAAACTGACGGAAAACCTAACCTGCTAACCTCACATTTGACCTAGACTTAAAATTGACAGCAGGGTAACTAACAGTAACAGTGCCAACCTAAGAAAAAAATCACAACTATTTAGGATCACTCGTAAAAACAATTACGAAAATAAATTACTACCGCTGTGATAATGTGTAACTAGGCATTTGCATGCACCTCATTGGTTGAAATAGCGGCACGTGATACATGAATTATATTCTCAAAGAAATATCAATACAAACGAGTGATATTCCTTATTCCATCATATTAAAATCTCCTCTCACTTGCACAAAATGTCAATGTCACTGTAAATAAAGGCCTAATGTGAAATGATAACACTTAAATTCCAAATCTATCGAAAGCTGAATATAATTAATAAAATTTCAGATATGTAATGCAACCCCCGCAAAATTATTAACTGCTTCATGGTCGTACTTAACAACTCAATCCGATGCAACTATGGAAAAGTAAGGTTAGGTTGTACTAAAATACCTATATCAACTTCTCTACGCTATTTAGATTGTATTTACAATGCCAAGCATTTCATCCATATACTAGACCACGAAGCACTAACAAAAAATAGAGATGCTGTTTTAAAGAAATTAAATCTTTATAAATACTGTTGCCTATATCTTCAACCTTTCTCTCGGACAAAGCAAATAATTACGGTCACACACTGATTAATCGATTCTTTACTGGCTTTTCTATTGTTCAGGTATTTCTTAAATAATACACATATTATATAAATTGAAGCGTAAATGACAAACCTCAATTAGATTTTGAAATGTTCCCGTTTCTCCCCATGATCGTTTTGTGTAATTAAGATAGATCCCAGAGGAATAATTATACAAATAAATCACAATTAAATATACAATAATAAAGATTTACAGCATCATACTACAGCCCATTAAGAGGCACTCTACGAGATGTGGCTGCTAATCTACTTGTAATTCGTAAAAGTTCCCTTGATTGTCATTTACACAGAATTTGAAATAATCCAGATGCTCTTAAATATAATCAATAATTACCTCGGTTTCAATAGTGGGCATATTTTGCTCATTCCTTTGTTTTGCTGACTCGGCATGTTTTTTCAGATATTCCACCACCTCTAAAAGCTTTTTCCGGCACGTGATATTAACTTCGTTATCACATTCATAGCACCAAACACTCCACACGGTGGTGTTCACACACATAGCATGGCAATCAGAGCGAGGTGTGTTATAATGCAGCAGTGCATGTTGGTTTTTCGCACGTCCACAACCTTGATGACCGCACTTGAGGCACATCCACAACGACAAGTCAAACTCGTAGTCGGCATCCATTTCCAATTCACTAGGAGTAGTATTCTTTTTACACTCTTCGCATTCCAAACTAAAGTCGCCCCTTTGCAGTGCCTTCTTTATTTTCTGCAGGTCTATTGCCTTGCTGATGTGCGAGCATTCGACCATATTTTGATTTTCATCGCAAGACTCTGTGGAGTCGTCTGTGTTTGTGTTCGGTTCGCCCTGCCGCTTCTTTTTGCCCATGTTTCTGGAATCTCACCTTTTGTGCTGATGCTGAATGTCAAAAAAAAAAAACCACGTTTTATGGACTTCCCTTCCTCACATAAATTTTTGAAAAATTAATTTGTATCAAATAAGGACAAACAAAGAACGGCAACAAAGTTTTCGTATATCTAACAATTTGCATTTGCCTAATACACGGATACGTACATAGGAATAAGAAAATAACGGATAAATTCTCAACAAACTTTCCACCTCAAGTGACACTTTTCATATAAAAAAGAAACAGGTTCGCCACTACTAAGATTACTAAAACCAACTAAAATCACTAAATATCCCTAGAAAACCAGTTTTATAGTGCTCGAATAATATTAGTAGCATTACAATTCATCCCCTAAAAAATAATGCTACCTGGTTGTAATAATAATTTAAGGTAACCTGTTTAACGACATTAACAAGGTAAAGTAACGTAGAAATCTAATTGCGATTAAACATTTGAAGAATGTCAACATAACCTAATATACCAGCAATTTTACTCTATTCAATTTCAGCAAAATGAGGCATGCAAGCTTTATAGCAAGAACAGTTTTTGTTCAAAACAACGATGTAGAAGCAGCCTGTAGAATCTTAAATAGAATTTTAGGAAAAGAAGACATACTTGACCAATTTAGGCGAACTAGATTCTATGAGAAACCGTTCCAGGTAAATGCTGTTATTACTATTGGCAAACGTGACTACAGTGTCATGAATATTTCAGTTTCGACGAAGAATTAACTTTGAAAAATGCAAAGCTCTATACAATGAAGATATGGACAGAAAAATTCAGTTTGTATTACGGAAAAATAGAACTGATCCATATCCAGGTTGTCAGTAGTTAAAAATTAAGATGTAAATATGTAGCAATAAAATATGTTCAGACGTAATTAGTTAATTGTAGTAGCTTTTTTTTGTTTACCATGTGGGGTTTTGTTACAGCTAGATAAGATGACAATTATAAAAATTTACATAAAAGGCAACTGTGATTCGCTTTAACCCTTTCACTGCTCTTGACGAATACGTTCGCAATGCCGTAAACTGCTCCTGACGAGTTTATTCGCATTCCTAATACAAATAGGATCAGACTGCTGTACCCGAGTAAACTCGCTCGCTTCATCTTGTCAGATCAGAATGCATGGCAAAAATCGATCGGCGCAGCAGAATTTTCCCACTCCTTATGATGCAATTGCACGTGTTTTTTTTTGCATGCATTTGCAAGCAGCTGCTCGTACATTATGTTGGTTTTGGTGTTTTAAATAAAAATAAGCATGTCGCAACAACATAAATATTTAACGGACGAAGATTTTGCAGAAATATTAGCAAATAGTGATAGTGAATACGAAGAACTGCCTGAAAACAATGAAAGTGACAATGGGTGGTCCGATGAAAATGACAGAGGCGAGTCGAGGTATATGTGTTGCACGTGTGATCTACCACTTTGTATAATTCCCTGTTTTGAAATATACCATACAAAAAAACGCTTCTGAATTACACCTTATATTTTATATTCATGAAAAGTTTGTTTTTCTAGAAAATATTTAGCTAATTTTGTAAGAAATTTATATCACCTTTTTACTTTCCCATACCCATAGGTATAGGGAAGTCTTGGAATCATGAAAATTTTGGAAATCGAGATTTTCACAGAAATATCCGTTTTGGGCCTCTAGGAACCCAAAAAAGTGGTTTTTAAAAAATGTATGTCTGTGTGTGGGTGGGTGACGCTCCTACAGCCGAAAGTATTGCTCCGATTTTGATGCGCTTTGGAATGCGGGGGTGTATCGAAAATTCATCGATAAAATAAGCTTTTCAAAAAAATCCGAAACCGGAAGCGGAAGTTACGCATGTTTTTTTGGTATCACTGTTTTCGTGATTAAAATTTTGAAAATTTTATCGCGGATACCGATAGAGGGTCATAAGACAAATCTGTTAGTTTTTTGCCGAACTCGCTAGGTTTAAAATGAAGGGCGCTATGATTTTTTGAAAATTTTGAGTTTAACGCCCTATTACTCAAAAACGGATGAACCGATTCAATTGATTTTTTTTTCTGAATAGTATATGAAGGCTAACATGAGGTGATATAAAAAGTGTTTTGAAAAATATTAAGGGGCCTAAATTACAAATTTTCAAAATTTTGGAAATTTTCTAAAAATCATTTCTCAAAAACTGCCCACAGGAATTTGTTTAAACTTCATACACTGATAGACCCCGAAAAGGGCTATCGATCTGTTTTTTAAAGAATCTCATGAATTATCTGTGGCGCCTTCTACGAAGCTTTGAAGTTTGAAAATTTAAACCCCTTTAATTAATAAACAAAACAAGATAGGCAGCTGGGGTTTTCACTGAATTGCTCAGTGCATAATGGAGCATATGAATATGCAAAAAAATATTACACTCGTGGATATAATGTAAGCGCACCGGCCCCCTCCCCCCTCTATTTTTGAAAAATATTTTTTTTATTCTAACGGTTGTTATATTTTTGCGTCAAAGAATCTTTTTCCGCGAAAATAAAAAAATCGATTTTGTATGCCCTAGAAAATATAATTTCCAGGTACTTAGAAAATTTCACCTCGGTGCTACTGCCGTTTTGAGGAAAATAATACATAAACTAGCACAGTGACGGCTTGTCCACTTGGCGCCATCTACAGAAGCTCGGTGGTCACGTTTTGAACTACACATTCTTTTATATTTACCCGCAATTTACGTGAAAGTGTAAACGCTTATCACGGTGAAGACGTGAGTCATCGAGTTGAAATTTTGATATGTTGTAAAGACTGTTGAATAAAGACGATATGAATAGTTTCCAGTATGGGAAAGTCTAGGGAGGTAGTCACGTCCACTTTATTTTAAATAAATCTGTTAATTTCTTATTTTTGGGTTTTATTTTCCTAAAAAATGTTAAAATGTACACTAAAATATATGAAACAAGCACCACGACAAGTACTTTTTGTTGACTCTAAATGGCTCATACTGCTGTAGACGAATATATTCGCAAGCGCTAAAACAATACCGCATCTGGCGGGCCGCTTTGGGCAGACAGTGCGCAGCGAAAGGGTTAACATCATGTGCATATAGGACAAATATGCATATGATCTAGAATGTCTTCTACTAACAAGATGAAACATGCAAACACAATTTTAGGTCATTTCCGTGATTTTCGTACGCACATGTCGGGGAAAAGAATTCACAATCCGCTTAGCCTGTACAAGATGTCCCAGAAGGAACATGCCAAACTTTAGGAATATGTTGCTTATGCAATTTTAAGTAACAAAGTTCTATGAACATAGCTCCGATTAAAAAAGTAACTGAGTTATGGCACGTGGAAATTTACCTGAGGGGAATCTGTCAAATCCTAGGAATAAGTTGCTTAAGTAATTTTAAGCAAAAAAAATATCAACATGGATTCAATCAAAACAAGTGAGTTCTGGCTTGTTAAAAAAATACAAGAAATTTTATAAATAACGCTTTCAATTAAAAAAAATCCATGAAACTTTACCTGTGATATGTTCCCTTCCCAAGGGGACACACTTTCTCCAGTACTATTCAACCTAGCCATGGAAAACATCATACAGAAGACAGAAATACAAGGGACAATTATTAATAAAGCAACCCAAGTTATCACATATGCGGATGACGTAACAATAATCAGTAGATCAAAAAACAAGCTAATAAAGAAAATAAAGAAAATAGACAAAGAAGCAAAATACTACGGACTCCAAATTAATGAGGACAAAACCAAATATATGAGATACAACTAGAACCTAGAGCAAAAACAAGATCTAAAGGTAGAACAGTACACATTTGAGGGGGTGGAAGCATTCAACTACCTAGGAAATCTGATTACAAGACCAAGACAACCGCAAAAAGGACTTAAAAGAGAGAATACAAAAGGGAAACAAAGCATATTACGCTAACAAATCAATCTTAAAAAGTAACCAGATACAAAAAACAACAAAGATAAAAATTTACAAAACACATATAAGACCGGTAGTGATATATGGAATGCAGACGTGGGCCTTAACTGTAGCAGAGGAAGAAGAGCTTAGAAAATTTGAGAGGAGAATATTAAGAAACATCCTAGGCCACTAAGGATGGATAACAATGTTCTCAGAAGGAAAATGAATTTTGAGTTACTAGAGGAAATAATAGGAGAAGACATAGTAAGACACATCAAAGCACAGAGACTGAAATGGTTTGGCCATATTATGAGATGCCACCATACAAGGACTATTAGGAAAATAACGGAGTGGAAGCCTGATCAGAAACGATATAGAGGAAGACCAAAAAGTAGCTGGTGGGAAGGAGTACTCGGAGATCTAAGACTTATGGAAATAGAAAATTGGAGAGAGACATGCAATAATAGGAAAGAATGGAGAAAAGTAGCGGAGGCAGCCAAAACACACCAAAGATTGTAGACATTGGAAGATGTTAGGACTAATCCACCCCGTTAAAAGGATTTATAACATCCCTAAGGATGAAGCTATAACCCCTTTGGGTTGAAAGGCCTATATATTGCAATGACTTATGTGATATATTATTTTATATTGTAATGAATTTGCTTTAACTATAAATCACCACACAATACTTTTTATTTGACTTTAAACGAACATTGAATTTTTGGTGAAAAACAACTCCGGGTTCTTTATTTACTGGCAATGTCGTAAAAATGGTGTTTTGCCCCTATCTGAATTACTTATCTGAATTAATAAGTTGGCTAGCTCATAGAATCACAGCATGAAACTTAAAAATCTCAAACGGGCGTTGGGTTCCTTGGTTAAAATTAGTGCGGGACGCCGCTGTATTATCGTGAAAATTACTTTACAGAGCGCCTGCGCTCACAACGTCAAATGGTGACACACTAAGAATTGTAAACATACAGAAGTCGTGCGTTTTTGTGAAATTAAATCAACTAAAATGAGCAGATTTTATCGGTAAGTCAATTTTAATTTACCGCCATCAAACGGCGTCTAAACCACTTTTGTTTTCTAGTGACGCTAAGCCTTGGTTGTTTTAAACGGCGTGGGTCTGCGTTCGATTGTTTATGGGGTCCATTTGCCAATTTTAACTAATTCTTCTGGGCTTGCTATTATATTTGGGCACACAAATCCTCCGGAAACCGGCTCTCCAAGACTGCCTTCAGGTTTGGCCAAAATTTCAGCCAGATCGGGCGTATATAAAAAAATTTCACTAACCTAACCTCTCTTGCAGGCGAAGTCTCGGCCAGGTCCCCTCTGGTAATTTACCGCTTCCTGCAGCTCCTCGGCGATGATCTGAAGGTTGCTGGCTGCTCGAAATGCCCACTGGTAATCCCTGCTTGCTTCTTAAGACCTCGTACGGTGCTCGTTGTGGTGTCCGGAAGGTCCCCGATGCCAACGTCGAAGAGCAGCCGAAAGAAATTTATTTTTATGACGTAGAAACTCTTGCCTTTATTGGTGTCGATGCTCTGTAGCCTTGTGAACACGATGGTGTACTTTATTTTTACCCGAATTTATGTTCAACACCTAAAAAGATTAATTAAAACTCGAGCAATTTTCAACGTGTCAGCATCATTTTATTGTTAAAAACAAGCGAGTCTGGTTGCTATGCAACTACCATCAAACATTGATTTTAACAGGAAGTAAGTAACTCAATTACATTAATTTAAAATTCTAAAACTAACAAATGTGATAATTATGTACAATAACCTTAGCCTAAAATAATTGTTCTTTGATTTTCATAAAATTGTCCATCTAGGAATGCGCCACAATGTTTATTTAAAAAGCACTTTTAAGTTTAACTTAGTCACTGCACTGATTATTTATGTGTTCACCAAAATTTTATCACTGGCCTGCTTGGATCTTAATTTCTGTACTTTTGCCTGCTATCCTTCAAATTCCTCGGTTTTCCTTCTGTATGTAAATTTGGCTGGCTTTGTGCTCTTTTGCACGTTACAATCGTTAATCCTCTTACCACTTATTATTTTAAACTGCTCATTATAAGACCTTTTGTAATTTACTTTAGATTGCTACGCACCTTTGTGACTTTGCATGTTTTAAATTTTACTGTGTCAGCTCTATTAAATTGGCTTTTGCTGGTATAATACTTTAACCTTTTTATATTTTACAAATTTACATTGCTACCTACAACCTATGAAATTTGAGTGTCATTCCGTTCAAGCCTATTCAAGTAAATTCGAATGTTACTGGCTACATTATACAGTGCAACTTTCAATTGACAAATTATGTGATTTTATTCAGATATGCAAATCATTTCAACTCTGTTTTTTATGACTTTAATATTTAATTGTTTGGCATGACTACCAGAGCTGATTTAAGGATCAAATACCATTTTAATATATATATATATATATGTTTCTTTGTGTAATTTTAAGCAAAAAAGTCGTATCAACATAGCTGCTATTAAAAAACTTAACTCAGTTATGGCGCGTGGAAGAAAAATACAAGAAATGTCATAAATAATACCATATATTAACAATAGAAAATTTACCCGACAGGAATCTCAAATTCTAGGAATAAATTGCTTTTAAGTTATTTTAAGCAAAAATTTTATATTGTAACGAACGCAAGAACGGCCTTGAAAGCAGATGTGCGCGGGTGAATCAGAGGCTGCCGGCAGAAGCAGGTGTGCAGATGTGTCACAGCGTTCCAGACTTTCGGATAAATCTGGAGCCAGGTGCAGTGCATGACTCACGCGCGCCCGAGGTCAGATGCGTCATGCTTTCATCTGGAATTTCCAGTGAATGCCGAGAAGTTTCTGGAACCTCTCCAGTGAAATATAAATACTCGCGCAGCGGGGATGCGAGTTCAGTTCTGAAATAATTCTTCGACAGTTGAGTTCGAATTCGGCAGCAAAACGCGTAAGAGCCATGTAGAGCTCCCACATGAATAAAAGCCCGTGTGTACATATAACTAATAGAAATAAATATCCATATATAATCGTTAGTGTTTAAGAGTGATATAAATAAATGTGTTAATCCGTATGTAATAAGAAATAAATGTATCGATAGTTCGTTAGTGCCTGTATCAATTTGTAATCTGCTTGATAATTCTCGTGTGCTTGTAAATAACAATAATCGTAAAAATTCATTGTTGTAAATAAATGTTTGAACCCATGTTTGTCGTATAATTTTAAATAGTCCGAACGTTAAGAACGTAACAGTGGTGTCGGTGTGAGGTTTTGAACCGGGGGCTATATAAAAAAATTATCGAACAAACATTAAAATAAATAAATAATTTAACAAGTGCCGATAAAACGACGGTCAGATAAATAAATTAAAGTGAGTATTGTGCATGCCTTTGACGAGATCTCAAAGCAGCAAAATGGAAGCCCAATTAAGCCAACTTTTGCAACTGATGCAAGTTAGCCAGGACAAGGCGGAAAAAGCACAAGAGGATCTTAGGAAAGAGATCCAAGCTGGGCAGGAGAAGGCAGAAAAAGCGCAAGAGAAAGCGGAAAAAGCACAGGAGGAACTTAAGAAAGAGATCCAAGTTGGCCAGGAAGAATTGAAAGCCGGCCAAAAGAAGGCAGAGGAAGCACAGGAAGTACTGAAGAAACAGTTGAGAGCCGCGCAAGAGGATCTTAGAGAAAAACTTGAGGAAAAACTGAGAGTCACTCAGGAAGACCTCAAGGATGAACTTCGGGAAGATATGGAGAGAGCGTTGGCCGGAGTTCGGAGTGACATACTGGAGCTGCAGTCACGAAGTGGCCAAAGCCAACCAGCTCTCTCTGAATCTGCTGGCTGCTCTTCTCCAATTGCAGTGAATCAGCCTACCTTATCGCGAGTTGCTGCCCCTCAGGTTGCTCTGTCCAAAGATACTGCCCCAGTGAGGCCCGCAACATCTGGCTTGCACATGAAACTGCCCTCTTACGATGGGAAAACGCCATGGTCAACATACCTGAAGCAATTTGAAGCCGCAGCCGTTGCTAATGGTTGGGGAATGGCAGACAAAGCGACCGCATTGATCCTGACATTGCGAGGGGATGCTCTGAATGTTTTGCAAATGATTCCAGAAAATCAGCAGAGGGACTTCCAGCAATTGGTGAATGGTCTGGAACGGCTTTATGGCAATGGTCATCTTCAGCATGTGCATTGTGCCCAGTTGAAGAACAGAATTCAGAAGTCGGGGGAGACTCTGCAAGAACTGGAGGCCGATGTTGCTCGATTGGTTCGGCTCGCGTATCCATCGGCGCCGGAGGACTTCCTGGAGCAGCTAGCCGTCCAAACATTCGTAGATGGAGTTAAAGATGCCGATACTCAGCAAGCGGTACGTCTGGGGCGCCATAGGACACTGGGAGAGGCCTTAGCCCATGCATTGGAATTTGAAGCGGCAAGGAGTGCTTCCAGAGGACATGGTCGTGTCCGCGGTGTCGCCACGACGGAGATGGCGCCTGAATTCATGGAGGACATGTTGCGACGACTTATAAGGCAGGAGACGAGGGAGAAGGGGCCCCGTTGCTGGAGCTGCGGAGATATGGGTCATCTTAGGGCTCGCTGTCCGAAGAAAGGAGCCCGAGTGTCTGACGAGCCGTCGGAAAACTAATGCGGGTCGACAAGAAGGGGCGAGAGTCGACTCGTGATTGCCATGCCCCGGAGATTCCCATACATGTGTCGTCCGTGCAGCGCCAGCCTGATAGTCTCTTCATTGATGGGAAAATAAATGGAAGAGTTCGGTCTCTGCTGTTGGATACTGGAGCGACGAAGTCCATTGCCAGGTCTGACGTAATACGAGACGAGGGTGAGCTGCTGCCCACCAAGACACGCCTTCGCACTGCCACGGGAGGCGCAGTGACCACGCATGGGGAGATGGATGTGAAATTGAAGATTGGGAATCAAACCCTCAAGCATCGGGTTCTGATTGCTGACATTGCGGACGAGTTCATCCTAGGAATGGATGTCATGAATAAGTGTGGGTTCACTTTGGACCTGGGACGCGGCGTGTTGCACGTGGGTGGGGAGGAGCTTTCCCTACACCCAAGAGAAGAGATCGCAGTACGAGTGGTATTGGCGGAAGATGTTACTCTGCCTGGACGAACCGAGAGGGTCGTAGATGCATACCTGGATGGCGATCTCCGGGGCAACGTAGTGCGCATGATTGAACCCGATTATGAGAAGGAGCTCACTCATGGTATCCTGGTTGGGAAGACGTTGGTAAAGACTGGGCTTAAGGTCCCAGTAAGGATTATGAACGTCAACAGGGAACCAGCAACCGTCAGGAGAGACACAATCCTGGAAAGGTGCACACCGATCTCCGCCGTTGTGAGAACGATCACTAGCGGCAGCGGCCGCAAGGCGAAGAACTGCCCAGAGGCATTAATTAACACCGTGATGTCTACGTGCAAGGGCGTGAGCCAACAAGAACGGAAGAAGATCGAAGATCTGGTGGCCCGGTACCAAGACGTCTTCGAGTGTGGAGATCATCGCAGCGGCCGTACCGACGTAGTTAAACATAAAATCAATACGGGGGATGCTCAACCGATACGCCAACATCCAAGAAGGTTGCCCCTCGCCAAACGGGAAGAAGCTGAGAAGATTGTCCAAGATATGCGAAACCAAGGGATCATCGAACCGTCCAGCAGCCCGTGGGCCTCCCCTGTGGTTCTTGTCAAGAAGAAGGATGGCTCAACGAGGTTCTGTGTTGACTACCGACAGCTGAACCATGTGACCAAGAAAGACAGCTACCTTCTGCCACGAATCGATGATACACTGGATACACTCTCCGGTTCTCGATGGTTCTCGACGCTAGACTTGAAGAGCGGTTATTGGCAAGTCGGAATGGAACCCGCGGACAGGGAGAAGACTGCATTCGCTATCGGAACTGGGCTCTGGCAGTTCTCCGTCATGCCGTTCGGTTTGTGCAATGCCCCCGCCACGTTTGAGAGGCTGATGGACACCGTCCTGAAGGGTCTATCTTAGCAGACCTGCCTGATATACTTGGACGACATCATAGTGGTGGGCAAATCCTTCAACGAGCATCTGAAAAACCTGGAGGAAGTGTTCGGTAGACTGCGAGGTGCCAACCTGCGATTGAGTCCAAAGAAGTGCCACATCTTCCAGAAAGAGGTACAGTACCTGGGGCACGTCGTATCCCGCCAGGGAGTAGCAGTAGACCCGAGTAAGGTGAAGGCAGTGCAGGATTGGCCAATCCCGAAGGATAAGCATGAACTGCGAAGCTTCCTGGGCCTCTGTACTTACTACCGACTGTTTGTGCTGGGCTTCGCGAACATCGCAATACCGTTAACCCGTCTAACGGAAGAGGGACGACAGTTCGAATGGAGTGCTGAGTGCGCGGAGGCCTTCGAGACGCTCAAGGCTGCCTTAACCAGTTTACCTGTACTTTGCTATCCATGTCAGGAAGGCCAGTTTATCCTCGACACTGACGCTAGCAATGCCGGAATAGGTGGTGTTCTGTCCCAGGTCCAAGATGGGCAAGAGAAAGTCCTGGCATATTTCAGCAAGGTCCTGACCAAACCAGAGCGTAACTATTGCGTAACCAGGAGGGAGCTTCTGGCAGTAGTCAAGTCCGTGGAGCATTTTTATAAATACCTGTATGGCAGAAGATTCTTGCTGAGGACCGACCATGCTGCTCTAAGATGGCTGCTGCAGTTCAAGAACCCTGAAGGACAGGTGGCTAGGTGGATCAAGCGCCTACAAGAGTACGACTTTGAAATAAATCATCGACCTGGCACAGCCCACCGCAACGCCGATGCGTTATCCAGGAGGCCCTGCCCTGCGGACTGCGGCCACTGTTCGAGACTGGAGAGTCGTGCGGTACCCATCAATCGTACCACTGTAGTCGACGACTCGTGGGAGCTAGACGAGTTGCAGAACAGCCAGGAGAACGACCCCGACTTAGGCACAGTTATAGCCTGGAAGCGAGATGGCCGTCGAACTACCTGGCAGGAGGTCTCTGCCACCAACCCAACGGTGAAGACCTATTGGGCGCAATGGGACTCCTTGCAGCTCGACAACAACGTGCTGACTAGAATCTTGGAAGACGAGGACGGTAGGGCAACGAGATCACAATTGATGGTTCCAAGGAGTAGAGTGGCCGAGGTTCTGCGTCACCTGCATGATGGCTCCTCTGGGGGACACTTTGGATTGAAGAAGACGTTGCAGAAGGTCCGAGACCGGTTCTACTGGGCGAGTTGCAAAGATGATGTCCGAGAGTGGTGCCGGAGGTGCGAATCCTGCGCTACAGGAAACGGACCGGTTGGTAGACGTAGAGCTCCGATGCGGCAGTACAACGTCGGTAGTCCGTTCGAGAGGATAGCCATCGACATCGCTGGACCATTCCCCGAAACCGAAGCGGGAAATAAATACATCTTGGTATGCATGGACTACTTCACCAAGTGGCCTAAAGCATATGCCCTTCCGAATCAAGAGGCCGCTACTGTAGCTGATGTTCTGGTGAAGGAGTGCTTTAGCCGTTTTGGAGCCCCCTGGAATTACATTCCGACCAGGGCCGGAATTTCGAGTCTGGACTGTTCCAGAACGTTTGCAAGCTGCTGGGGATACACAAGACCCGGACCACTGCCCTCCATCCTCAATCGGACGGCATGGTGGAAAGGATGAACTGAACCATGGGGAAGCATCTGTCCAAGGTGGTTTCCGAACATCAGCGTGACTGGGACCAGTACATTCACCTGTTCCTAATGGCCTACCGATCGGCAGTACAAGAGACAACCAACCACACCCCAGCCACGGTACTCTTTGGGCGCGAGCTGCGATTGCCATGTGACCTCAAGTTTGGAAGAAAGCCTGGCGAAGAAACGGCCGGCGAGGACTACGTGGGGAACCTGAAGAAGAGGATGGAAGAGATCCACGACGCCGTACGCCGAAACATTCAGGGTGCCAGCGACCGAATGAAGGACCGATATGATGCCCGCGCTGAGGCCGGTGGTTTCCAGCCTGGCGATTTGGTATGGCTTCATAACCCCCAGAGACGTCGTGGCCTCTCCCCCAAGCTCCAAAGAAACTGGGAAGGCCCCTACACTGTAGTTGCTCGACTGAATGACGTGGTATACCGAATCCGGAAACCTCCTCTAGGAAAGTGCAGGGTGGTGCACTTCAATCGGTTGGCCCCATATGCTGGAACGAATGAGGAAGTGGAGGCTGTCACGGAACAACCCCTGAGACGACTAGGGACCGGAGGAACCTTCTTCCAGGAGTTTATGGCCGCTTATGGGGGTACGAAGACTGCGCGATTCGGAGTCACTACAGAGGTGCAGCGTGACCTGTTCGACACCCTGCGGCAGTATTCCCTGGCACACTGCGTCGCCCAGGACCTCCGGATGTCTAGGGGGATCGCCGCTGCCTTCCGGGAGAAGTTTGGCCGGGTAGACCAGTTGCGAGAGCAGGCACCTCAGATTGGCAGAACCTTGCAGCTGAAGGAAGGCAACAGCTCCATTTATTACCTGGCGACGAAAAGGTTGTCTTACGAAAAACCTAGTTACCAGGAGCTCTGGTCTGCTCTTTTGGACCTTAAGGAGCAGATGGTGAAGAACGGCGAAACCCGGCTAGCGATGCCGAAATTAGGATGCGGCCTGGATTCGTTGGACTGGAGGGTCGTACGCAGCATGCTGGAAGTAGTCTTCGACCAGACCGGCATCCAGATCGAGGTCTGCTGTTGCAGCCCGGCGCGAAGCATTGAGCCCACGGTGGACTGCTACTTCTTCAACCAGTCCGTGTGCAAGAAAGGCACCGCCTGTAAATACCGTCATCGAATCCCCACAAAAGCGAGTGACAGGCACCCGACGCAACTCGTTCTGGGACAGAACGACCTAAGGCGGGGGCAGTGTAACGAACGCAAGAACGGCCTTGAAAGCAGATGTGCGCGGGTGAATCAGAGGCTGCCGGCAGAAGCAGGTGTGCAGATGTGTCACAGCGTTCCAGACTTTCGGATAAATCTGGAGCCAGGTGCAATGCATGACTCACGCGCGCCCGAGGTCAGATGCGTCATGCTTTCATCTGGAATTTCCAGTGAATGCCGAGAAGTTTCTGGAACCTCTTCAGTGAAATATAAATACTCGCGCAGCGGGGATGCGAGTTCAGTTCTGAAATAATTCTTCGACAGTTGAGTTCGAATTCGGCAGCAAAACGCGTAAGAGCCACGTAGAGCTCCCACATGAATAAAAGCCCGTGTGTACATATAACTAATAGAAATAAATATCCATATATAATCGTTAGTGTTTAAGAGTGATATAAATAAATGTGTTAATCCGTATGTAATAAGAAATAAATGTATCGATAGTTCGTTAGCGCCTGTATCAATTTGTAATCTGCTTGATAATTCTCGTGTGCTTGTAAATAACAATAATCGTAATAATTCATTGTTGTAAATAAATGTTTGAACCCATGTTTGTCGTATAATTTTAAATAGCCCGAACGTTAAGAACGTAACAATATCAACATAGCTCCGATTAAAAAATATCTGAGTTATGGCGAGTGTAAGAAAAATACAAGAAATGTCATAAATAATGCCATTTAGGTATTGGAAACAATCGAAAATGTACCTGAAAGCATATATTTAATAGTACTATATTGCCAGCGCGTCTAAGTGGCGAGGTCACAGCGTAAGTGAGATAGACAACCAACTCTTTTACACACTTGGTGAGCTGTACGCAAGCTTCGTCCACGCAGTGGGGAAGTGAACCTCAAGTCAAGTTTAAAATTCGCTTCTAAAGGTGGAGTTTGAATTCTCAGGCATGCGCACGAGACGAGTAGTGTTTAGAGTGAGATTATGTCGGCGCAGTAATGTTTTCGCCCGTTGCCAGACCCTACTAGCAATATAGAAGTACAAATATATGCCTGAAAGGAATCTGTCAAATTGTAGGAATAAGTTACTTAAGTAAATGGTGCTATTCTGTAAGAAAAAATGTAATGCTATAGCGCTATATTTGTTTAAGCTATAGATTATATGTTAAATCAGATTCTATAAAGATATATTTCTATATACTTAATATTCTATAAACTAAAGCCTCTGTAAAGTTATGGAGAGAAAAAATCCTACCATAAAGACTTGTAGCCGCTGTAACGATATGTTGCCATGGTTACAGTGCCAGTTCTCAATTTACAGTACCTATTAGATTTTTACTTCCTTTTACAATAAAGGAAGTATTGAATTCACCCCAAAAATTCTAAATTGAGTTTTCAACAGATCTTCACGTTTTAGAGTCCTCTGAACCCAAAAAACATTTTTTTTTCATTGGTCTGCCTGTGTGTCTGTGAATAAAATATCTCAAAAACAAAAAGAGGTATGTCGTTAAAACTTTATATATAAGTTTTGTGTACTATGTAGATGTGACAGCACGCTTTTGAAGAAAATCGCATAACCGGAGGTAGGTGTTTACTCTTGTGATTTTTGAGTTTTTTTATTTTTTCAAAAACGGCTGTAACGATTTTTTTTAAACTTCAAATTTTTATTACATTTTTAATGTGTATTGATGTGAGATAGGTGATTTTCCAGTTGAATACTTCTAAAATGAGTTTCTTTTGTTTTTTTCTATTGTTTTTATTAACTTTCATTTTAAATAGAACACTCGGTATATTACTACATTTTTTAATTCAGCTTGAAATTCTAGAAAAATTTGTCTCTTCACCTAACGCTCTATTTTGTACCGTTTTTGTAGAATTTGTAATTTTTGAAAATTTTTGACAAATGCTTAAAAATTTAAAATCAAATTTTTGGCTAATTATGAGATCACTATAAAAGGAAGTTGTATGCGTGTATTACACCAGATTTTTTTTATAGTTATTGTAGTGTTGTATGTTACAACAGAATTGTGGTTTACAATAGTTAACTAATTTCCTATAAATTACAACAGTATTGCACAAATTGCAATATAGGTATTTGTTGTTAAATGGAAGATTATATTATTGCATTATCTGTAACCTCATTTACTTTGCGGTCTAGAGGCTCATAGTAGTGTAGCTAGACGGGTTCTGAATTTTTTCAAGGTCACGAAGAGGTGGCGAGGTCGCGGCCATTGACCCCACCGAGGTCAAGGTCATTAACCCGCCGAGGTCAAGGTCATTAGCCCACCGAGGTCAAGGTCCCCACGATGAATTTTTGTGGCTGAAAGTCTAATTTTGAAATTTTTACAAGATTCCCACGATGAATTTTGGGGCTAAAAGTCTAATTTTGAATTTTTTTACAAGATTCCTACGCTTATCAAAATATTTCCCAGGCTCAACCAGATGTGAGTCATTGTCTGGGAATGCAGACTTGTCGAGACCGGCAGATGTGGGTGTCTAGCCGAATGTTATTGTTTATCAATTGAACAATGAAGTCCATTGTTTGAAAATCTGCACGACCGCTAAAAAATAATTGAATGGAGTCTTTGTCTAGAAATGGTTTGCTGAATACAATTAATGACCTCTATTATTAGGTGAACCGGATGTTATTGTCTAAGGATTCAAACCTGTCCAGACTTGAGGATGTGATTGTTTGGAAATGTGCAAGGTTGGTAAAAAATAATTGTATGAAGTCATTGTGGTCTAATAGTATATATCTAAATTCAACCAAATATGTCTCAGTATCGTCATCATGGTGTCTATACAAGGTCTGATTTGTGATTTTATATCCCAAGAGTTCATAAGTGAAAATATTTACGGGGTGTGTTTACCGCCAAGTTTGATGTTATTCGAACAACTATTAAAATTCAAACCTTTAAAACCAGAACTGAGATGGGGTACTATGACTTATGACGGTGCAATGCCTACCTTTCACGTATGGATTGCGGTCGATAACAAAATCTACGATTCATTACAAGATTATTCAGCCGCATATTAGCTATAAAATACATTTTAATAAATTCCGCTACGATCCCAACGTACTACTGCTTGATAATGATGACCAGAGGATGTTAAAAATGTGCATAGACGTAAGGAAAACTAAAAGTGTTTGTGACTACTTTGAAGAGGCGCCTACTATGTTAAAGACGATTAGAAATAAGGTTAATTGTAGAGTGAAAAAAAGATTTTAGAAATACTATATGATGTATATAATAAAGGCATTTATGAAATATCCTGTGTTTTATTTGTTGAAAATTTGTCTCAGGCTCTGGGTGAGACACGAGTGACTGGGATCTGATAGCTGATAGTCTCTCGCATATTTTGACAGTTATTAACCATCAGTTAGCAGGTTAAAGGTTTGAAGTAGTTTAGTCAAGCTTATACACATATATAATTCCAGCAGTAAACTGGTAGGAAGCTAACACATATAAGTACGGTGGTGTCTTAAACAGCAGAATTTTATAATACAAAACGGCATGTAAATGTAAATGAATATTTTATAGAATTTGTAAAACCAAAGAAAATATTAGCAGATAATGCAACTTATTTTAAAAACTCAAGGTTTATAAATATTTCAGGATTTTAACACATAATAAACACAATGCTTGGATACGGCACATATGATCATTAAATGATAAAGCATTCAATAACTACAAAAATAAAAAGCAGCTTAAAATATTGTCCCTAAAAGAAGTGGTGGTTTAGTTTTATCATTGGAATTTCGATTTCTTACAACGGTATTTGTAAATCATTTGTAAATAGTCCAGTTTTTGGTTGCAACGAGCATAGCTGTAGCAGAGATCTGACGAATAGAAGCTTACAAAGTGAGTCTATTAACCGTCAACTTAAAACAACACACATATTAAAGGAGAGTAGTAATTTAAAATATACCTGTTACTTACGGAGTTAATAAAAATTGTATCATAAATTAGATAATAATACAAATTTTTAAACAAACAGTAATATTAATTTAAAATTGAATTAACTAAAATGGAAGTATTTATCACGGTCAAACTCGAAGCGAGATCGATTACATAATGACAGATAAAAAACGAATATTTAGAAACGTAACAGTGTTAAATAAATGTAGAACAGGAAGTGACCATAAAATGGTAAGCGTTACCCTTCAGATAGAGCTTAACAAAGAAAGGCACAAACTAGTTAAGAAAGCATGAACATGGAAACCCCCATTAGACCTTGAAAAATTCTCAGACGACGTTACCCAACTATTATAAGACACTATAATAGAAGCTCTACAGAAAAGCCAAGACATGCACTGCCCTAAAACTAAAAAAGAAGAGAAAATCAGTCAGTTTGCAAAAAATCTAATGCAAGAAAGGAGTCAAATAACACAGAGCGGAATAATTACCAACGAAGAATTAAGAGAAATAAACAAAAGTATATCAAAAACGATAAGACGCGATATCAGAAACTATCGGAGCATGAAGATTCAACAAGCAATAGAAGAAAACAAGAGTATGAAAGTCTTACGCAGAAACCTAACCGTAGGAACAAAACAAATAATCAAGCTCAGAAATAAACAAAGAAACACAACATCAAATAGGGAGGAAATCCTACAGCTTGTGGAAAAATTCTATTGCGAACTGTATAAAAGTCGAAAAAAGGACAATCTAGATCCAACCACTTTAACATCAAAAAGTGGCGTTATAAACCAAGGATCCGAAGAGCTACCAGACATAACTATCGACGAAATCAAAATGGCACTGGGGAAAATGAAAAACAATAAATCACCCGGCGAAGACAATATAGCCGCAGAGGGAATAAAGGTCGGAGGCCCGATCCTACTAACGAAATTGCAGACCCTGTTCAACCTCTGTCTGCACAACGGCAATATACCAAGCAAGTGGCACCAAGCAGTCAGAATTCTACTCCATAAAAAAGGCGACAAAACAGATCTTGAAAATTATCGTCCCATAACTCTCCTAAGTCATGTCTATAAACTTTTCACGAGAATAGTAACATCAACAATGGAGACAAAGTTTCAGTTGTAACTACCAAAAAAGCAAGCCGGATTTCGCTCCGGATTCGGAACAAACGATCACCTACAAAGCATTAAAACCTTAATCGAGAAGACTGTAGATTACAATAGACCACTAGTCCTCCTGTTTGTTTCCATAAGGCTTTCGATACAATCGAATTAAACGCTATAGTAAAATCCTTGAGAGAATGCCGAATCGACTATAGATACTCGAAATTGATCTATAATATATATGAGAATGCCACAATGCAGGTCAGATTACACGAAAACAGTAACCGTATCAAAATTGGAAGAGGAGTGAGACAGCGGGACACCATGTCTCCAAAACTGTTTATAACGGTTCTGGAATATGCCTTCAAAAAACTTGATTGGGACACAAAAGGAATAACTATAGACGGTCAAAAACTCAACCATGTACGCTTTGCAGATGACATAGTCCTAATAACTGACAATCTAAGGGAAGTAAAACAAATGTTATACTACTCCAAAAATGTATGCTCAGAGGTGGGAGAGACAATTGAATAAAAATTATTAATGACATGCAGTTTTTGTGCTCTCTGAAATTTACATATTTTACCTATTAAATCATTAATTTTATCAATACAAAGTACACCAGTGTGTCAAGAAATTGTTAGTGCACCTGTGAGAATGTGGGAAACATTTTTCCTAGCCAAAAATAATTTGTCATCGTGACCACATCCCGAGGACATCGGGAAAGCCAACGCCGTTCCCGAACATCAGTCAGGGCACATTTTGAGTTCCTGAGCCCAAGATTTTAGCAGCAGCATACCAGCACAGCGTATAGGAGGCCCCCACAAGGCCAGCAGCACCGCAGGACCCCGCATCCGGCAGATATCACCAGGAGATGTAGTCCGAATGAGCTGCCGCAGCTTTCATCGACAAGGTACCAAATTTTACTAAAAGTAACGGTGTTAGCAACCGGAAATTCGCATGACTACTAGAGCAAACCTTTATGAACGAGACCCAGGCAGAGTTTAGCATCCATCAAAAATCAAATATCCAGTAATTGCCATAATCAAGTTTGAGGTTATGTTGATCCCATAGCGACGCTCCAAAAAAACAATTTAATGTTGTAACAATGAAGTGGAGGTTTTTGCCTGCAAACAAGTGAGAATCAGTGACGCTAAGAGCGTGATAATTCAAAATTTACCTGATAAATCGCTCATAAAACACCTTTTATTAGTTTAAATCAGAAAAACGAAACACTAACCAAAATAAACCGATTTGTGCTAGGAGTTTGACAGAAATAGCGTCTGCGCGCTCGAGTTAAATTTATATTCCAGTGGCGTATCACACGAGTTTAATATTAACAGATCAAGGAACCCAGCTTTGAGATATGAGTCATCTTGCCTACCGAGCTAGCCTCTGTAAGAAATTGCAGATGGATAAAGTATAATAAAGGGCACAATACTGTTTACTTTATAAATAATTAACGAACCCAGTAAGTATTTTTAGTCAGTCGAAATTTGACCTAAATAAAAGAATATTTTCAGATGTGTGGGGGCGGTAAATGATGTGATACGAGCAAAAAACGTGACGCGGGGGACTAAAGTTAGAGTATACAGAACAGTAATAAGACCGACGGTAACGTATGCATGTGAGACGTGGGTGATGAACAAAGCAGACCAGAATAGACTCGAGGTATGGGAGAGAAAAATACTACGAAGAATCTATGGAGGAAGAAGAGTAGGCGAAACATGGGAAAGGAGAACCAACGAGGAGGTCAGACAACTGTATGGAGAACCAAGTAACATAGGGGTAATCAAAGCACAAAGGGTGAGATGGCTGGGACACATCGAAAGGTTAGCACAAGAAAGAACCACAAAAATCGTACTGCGTGGAGGCTTAGAAAGCCCACGAAGGAGAGGAAGGCCTAGAAAAATATGGCTGGAGGCAGTAAGGGAAGACCTGGAGAAGATAGGAGTAAGAAACTGGGCAGAAAAAGCCAAGGACAGAAAGGAATGGAGGACAATAGTCCAACAAGCTATGGGCCTATAAGGCCTAATATAAGCTATACAGCCTGTTCAAAATTAAGTGTGCACTATTGCTATCTCGGTTGCTATTATAGCTACGAAGTTGGTTAAATTAGTAAAATAGTAGCATTTTTCGTGCCGATTAAAATAGCACAATTAAAAAAACAATTGAGCGTCGGCTTTTTGACATATGCCAAAAAAATGTTTTTTTTAAATGGAACTCCCTGTATATTTTGACATCAATCGATAGCCAATATTCTTTTGAACAAAAAAATTCTTATACCCTACTATCCTAAAGTTAATAACAATGGAGATATACGCCTGTTCAGAATTAAATGTGCACTATTGCTAACTTGTTTAGTATGGGAGCTACAACGTCGGTTAAATGGGCGACATAGTAGTATTTTTTACGTGAATTACGGTGGTAATTATAAAAAAACAATTGAACATAGCATTTTTGAGATATTTGGCAAAACTTTTTTTTATTGGAACGCTCTACTTATACATTTTAACATATTTTGAAATAAAATTCTAGCAACTCATTTAAACTTGTTTGTAGAGAATGTAATGTTATTTCAGAATATGTTAAAACGTATAGGGTGTTCCAGTAAAACAAAAGTTTTGCTAAATATCTCAAAAATGCGATGTTCGATTGTTTTTTTATAATTACCCCCGTAATTCAAGTAAAAAATACTACTATTTCGCCCATTTAACCGACGTTGTAGCTCCCATACTAAACAAGTTAACAATGGTGCACATTTAATTTTGAACAGGCGTATATCTCCATTGTTATTAACTTTAGAATAGTACGGTATAAAAAGTTTTTTGTTCAAAAGAAGGTTGGCTATCGATTGACGTCAAAATATACAGGGGGTTCCATTAAAAAAAAATGCATTTTTTGGCATATGTCAAAAACCCGACGCTCAATTGTTTTTTTGTTTATGCCATTTTAATTGGCATGAAAAATGCTACTATTTTACTAATTTAACCAACTTTGTAGCTATAATAGCAACCGAGATAGCAATAGTGCACACTTAATTTTGAACAGGCTGTATATATATATAAAAAAATATTTGCAGGTAGTGGTAATTGCTATTTACTTTATCATCTTCATTATAATAGTACAACACAGATCAAACCATACAAACATAATATGGCAAGCGCAACGTGCTGCTGTCATAAACCTTGACATACGGAATGTCGCCAGCAACGTAGGGCGAATTCTAATCATATAAATAAAGGAGAACCATCCAAACGTGTGTGTCCGTCACGACAATTTCAGACGCGATGTCCCTGATTAAGTGAAATGCGGGTTACGGTAGCGGCGGCATTTGCAGAACCCCGAGCGCTCCTTGAAGAGGCGCAAAGCCCCGAGGGGCCCCTTGGAGAGGGGCGGAGGCCCAAGGGTTTCCTTGCAGAGGGGTGGAGCCCCGAGGGCCAACTTACAGAGGGGCTGAGCCCCGAGGGCCCCCTTGGAGAGGGGCGGAGGTCCAAAGGCCCCTTGGAGAGGAGCGATGCCCCGAGGGCCCCCTTGGGTGGGGCGGAGCCCGAGAGCCCCCTTGGGGAGGGGTGCAGGCCAGAGAGCCCCCTTGCAGAAGGGTGGAGACCCGAGGGCCCCCTTGGAGAGGGGCGGAGACCGAGGGCCCCTTGGAGAGGGGCGAAGTCCCGAGGGCCCCTTGGAGAGGGGCGGAGTCCCAAGAACCCCTTGGAGAGGGGCGGAACCCCGAGAGCCCCCTTGGAGTGGGGCGGATTTCCGAGGGACACTTTGGAAAGGGCGGAGTCCCGAGGGCCCCCTTGCAGAGAGGAGGAGGCCCGAGGGCTCCTTGGAGAAGAGCGGAGTCCCAAGGGCCTCCTTGGAGAGGGGCGGAGCCCCAAGGGTTCCCTTGAAGAGAGGCGGAGCCTCGAGGGACCCCTTTGAGAGAGGTGTTGCCCCGGGGCCCCCCTTGGAGAGGGGCGGAGGCTCGAGGGCCCCATTCTTTGGTCAGGTGGTCGGCAGAGGCGGGGTGTGTAACAGAACGGAATGGCCCAACGTAATAGGCCTAAAAATGGTGGTAAATTGAATAGGATAGACCGCGCAATAGCGCGCGCAGCCCCGTTTATTAAAAATAAAAGTAGTAGCAAAAGCAAATTAACAAATAGTAGTTGGACAAAATTTATTTGGTTCACAACGCTAAGGTTAATTTTAACTGATAAAAATAGTGGTATCAACGACGAATAAACACAAGCTGTGTATTTATCTAGCATATTTATTACAGGATAGGTAGATTGTGTTAAATATATTTATAAAATTCTCTATTTGTGTGTGGGTAACTTGTCCGTAAGTGCAAGTATTTTCACATATAATCTCATAAGAGCATAAATTCTTTTCGGAAATTTTTTTGAGTGCGTTCGAACAACGTCGTATTAATTTGCCCGAGCGGGACGCCAGGGCAAATTAGGACGTGTTGGAATGCACGAAAAATAATTTCCGGATATGAATTAATGCTCGAATGCAGATTCGGTAAGAAAATCGTAACGCCACAAACCCTAAAAAGAAGTAATGTCTATCTACAAAAAATTTCCAAGAATTTTTTTTATTGTCTTGGTTACGGCTCGTGAACTAATTTTTCTATTGGTCATTAATGAGTGTCGTACGATTTTCATTTGAATACGATCAACGATTAATTAAGCATGATGACGGATAAGAGATCTAGAAGGCAAAGGAAGAATGAGGAAGAGAAGGAAGAGGAACATCAAGCCGAAGAGGTTATCGAAACACAAGAGCCACCGACAAAACAGCAAATACAAGGGGATCAGGTCAAAGCACAACAGCCCCAAGCTTCAAAGTTAGAAACAGAATTGAGTGGAATTCTGGAGGTATTATTACGGAAGATCGACGATACAGCACAGACCATGCAAAAAATGGGAGAAAAAGCTGAAGAACGCAGCAATAAGTTAAGAAGCGAAGCTGAAGAACGTAAAACAAGAATACAAGAAGAAATCAGGATTGATGCCGAAGAACGGGAAAGAAGGTTACAGGAGGCAATCCGAAGCGATGTAGAGAAGAGAGAAGATAGGGCGGAAAGGCATGCAGAAATATTAGTCGCAGCAATGAAAGAGGAGTTTGAGAAGATGCAAGTCAAAGATAAAGAAGAAATACAAACAAGAATCGACGTTTTAGAACAAATATTAGAGGGATTCAAAGAAACAGCTAGACACGAAATACAACAGGAAGTGTTACAAGTAGTCGATGAAAGATTAAACCGGAAATGAGAAGAAATAGAAGACCGAATCTTAGGACTAGAAATAAGAACACAAGGACAGTTGGTACAACAACAGGAGAAGATGGAACAAGATTTAAGCAGCCTGAAAAAGAAAACGGAAGAAAGGTGGAAAAAGATACATGAAGAGCAAACCTAGAATGAGATCCGCATCGCCATGGTGGATAATAAGGTCACAAGGGGGCTACAGGGAATAACCAAGAGGTTGGAACAAGTACAAGAGTACCCTGTTAGTGTGGCACCACCGAGTATGAGTATGGAGATGATCCCGATTTGAGGGCAGGTACAGAGAACTACCCATGATTTTCTTGGCAAAGCTCGACGACATAAGAACCGTGACAACTGAATGCCGGAAAGTACAGATTATCAATACGGCTATGCGGGGGAACGCAGAAATTTGGCACAGTATTGTCAAGTGCAAGTATTCAACGTATGATGAATTTAGAGTACTCTTCACGGAACAATATTGGAGCAACTCGCACCAAGCCCAGGTCAGGACGGAATTAACATCAGGGAAGTACATTGATAAAGGAGGTTCTCGAGAGATTTACGTCATGCACAGGTTCAACAAGGCACAATATCGTACACCAAAGCTGTCAGAGGAGACAATTATACAGCACCTGTCAAGGCACCTTGAAGCCGAAATTACAAGGGCAGTGGCAGTACAGAATGTCAAGACGCTACGAGATTTCCTGGAAATCGTGAGAAATTACGATGTGGCAGTGTATAACGAGAGAGGAGATAATCGAACATCAGAACGTCAAAATTAGTAAAGTAGTAAAAGGAAATTGGGTGAAACTTTCGAAAATAAATTTAGGCCAAAATAATAATAATTTCAATAACAATTATAATCGACAAGAAGGAAGGAATTATGGGAACAACAATTACAACAGATCATTTAACCAAAGCAGAGGGTACAACAATAATTGGGGGAACCAAAACCGACAGAATTACAATAGGGGGGATAATAGGAAGAATTACGGAGAGTTAATCGCGGAACAGAACAAGAGAAGGTGCCAAGAAATGGACCAAAATCAAAACAGAGACCGCTCTTATATCAACGCACTATTTACTGAAAGAACGGGGAACAAAAATAATGCAGAGGACATTAACAGAATTGAGATAGCCGGGGTACACGAGGAGCCTTCGGGGGGGGGGGGGGGGGTAATAAAAAAACCCCAATTTTTGTAAATTTTGTATATAATAGTAGTTATAAGAACATCGCCAATTTTGCCATCGCCTATGATAAAACGGGGGAATATTTATTGGGGGAAAATGAAGAAAATGTTACAAACTCATGTTTACCATTTATTAAATTGCGAATTTTAGAACAGGAATACTATGCGCTAATTGATAGCGGAGCAATGGTTTCTTTAGTACAGGAGCAAGTTATAAATAATCATCTGAATATTTTACAGAGCAACATTATTAAAGTTAACAAAATCGATTTATTGTCCGCAACAAGGAAGAAAATCTCAACTACCAGTAAAGTATTGGCAATCAAGATCAACATAAATTGAAAAGAATTTGATGTCCGATTTTACATAGTAGCTGCCTTAAATGTACAATTTGTGATAGGTGTCGATATTATTCAGCAAGTTGAAATTAAAATAAATGGAATGCAAAAGTGCAACCAAATAGATGATATTAGAAGGCATTGGTCTGTTGAGGATTAAGAGCATAAAAATTGTTGCCTAGCTGAAATAAAAGCAGGAGACGATATGATTTGTTGCCTAGCCAAGAGTGCAGGAGACGAAGTTATTATAAATAATTATGCTAAGTCATTTAGTTAAGTCGTTTACTTATGGTTATGTCTGCGCAGCTGGCAAAGGATTTTGTAACTACTATTCGGCTAAAAAAATCAATCTGGGAGACATTAGCCAAAATGGGAGAGGCAACAAATCCTCCGTAGCCGTAACCAAGATGGGTATCTTGACGAGCCGCACAATGAAATTGTGGATGAAGAGTAAGAGAAAAAAGATACAGATAATCTTACTTCCGAAGAACTTGCAACTATTGATAGCAAAATGAATTCCTTAAATCTGGCTCTGGATGCTATAGAGTCGAGGCGAGAAAACATTCACACTCAGTTGATGGAATTATTACAATCTGGTCGAGAAATTCGCAAGGACAGGAAGAACATTGGAACTTTATGGGCCACTTGTTTCAAGTTGCTACTGCTTTAGACCAGTCTGTTCCGTGGAGGCCTGGTACTGTTATCGGTATCTACCTTTTGAAAAAAGTGGTTGAACGGCTTGAAGAGAAAATAAATACACACGAGGAAAAAGTTTCACAAGAGGATCTAGATGATATAATGTACTTAAGTCATTTACTTAAGTCGTTTACTTAAGTAATTTACTTAAGCCATTTAGTTAAGTCGTTTACTTGTGGTTATGTCTGTGCAACTGGCAAAGGTTTTTGTACTATTAGGCTGAAAAAATCAATCTGGGAGAAATTAGGCAAAATGGGAGAGGCAACAAATCCTCCGGAAGGTAGCCATAACCAAGATGGGTATCCTGATGAGCTGGACAATGAAATTGTGAATGATGAGTACGAGGATGAAGATATCCATGATCTTACTTCTGAAGAACTTGCAACTATTGATAGCAAACTGGTTTCATTAAATCTGGCTCTGGATGCTATCGAGTCGAGGCGAGAAAACATTCACACTCAGTTGATGGAATTATTAGAATCTAGTCGAGAAATTAGCAAGGAATTGGAGGAAGAACATCGGAATTTTATGGGCCACTTGTTTCAAGTTGCTACTGCTTTAGACCAAGTGATAAAGTTACCTTTGAAGTCTGTTCCGTGTAGGCCTGGTACTGTTATGGGTATCTACCTTTTGAAAAAAGTGGTTGAACAGCTTGAAGAGAAGATAAATACACACGAGGAAAAAGTTTCAAAAGAGGATCTAGATGATATAAGCTGTTTACTTACGTCATTTACTTAAGTACTTAAGACGTGTACTTAGGTCGTTTGCTTAAGTCAGTTACTTAAATCGTTTACTTAGATCAATTACTTAAGTCATTTACTTAAGTGATTTAGTTAAGTCGTTTACCTAAGTCATTTGCTTAAGTCGTTTACTTAAGAGTGCTAGGAACTTAGGGAGAGGGTTTAGGCAACACACTGCTCTAGGTAAAATTTTCGTAAAAATAAAATCCTAATGTCGGGGATAGCACCTACAAAAATCAATTTGAAGTGACGTTTGCTATTTTATTATAGCGTTGGTTAATATAGAGTCACTGAGCCAACTTTAGATTTTTGAAAAAAGATATCTGTATAATTTTGCTTAATAAAATATAAAGGAAATTATTGAGAGAATGGGAAAATTAAATATGACCTGTTAATTGAACACTTATTAGCAGTTAAATGACGTATACAAAACGATTTCAAACGAATGCATTCTTTAAATATCCAAGACAATGCAATAGTTTAGGACATCATATACACCAAAATAAGGTCCCTACATCTCGTTCTGCTATGAACCGCCTCGCCGCGCCGCTCAAGCGCGTCGGTTTACCTGCGTACGCCACACGCTCTTAGGATTAACTAGTCGTAAGACCTTACAGGGTTTTTAACAGTAGCAGATATTTACCAAGGTGGTACGTGTTATAAACAGGTAAATATTTATTTATTCATACGTTTAACTTTAACAATAATTAAAATTAAATGTATTCATAAGCTTGTAAAAAATGTATATTACATTTATTGCGTTGGCATGCACCCCAATCCCAATATTAATAAAAATGTAGTGTATATCATGCTAAATAAAACTTTTTTCGTACACTAGCATTGAAAGAGCTGCTTTGCCGTACAATTTATTAATTAGAAAGTTACACTCTGCGGCAAAGTAGCACTTTGCCGTAAGAATTTTACTTTGCCGTACAAATACCGCAAAGTGTACCTTTCTAATTAATAAATTTTACGGCAAATTCAGATGAGAGGATAAATTTATTATTCCGTTTTGTATGTTAGTGTACGAAAAACTATTATGCAAACTCGTATGAAAGTGGCTTTTGCATAATCGTCTCGAAATTCCGGACTCGGCCTAACGGCCTGATCCAGAAACATCTCACTCGTACTGAAAAGCTCCACTTTCTATACTTGTAACGTAAATTACTATTACAGTACTACTACAATATCTAAATGAATAAATTTCCACTAAAATTTGGCACACTTGAAAGAATCTAGGCAGTTATTTAGAAATGCTTTATTGAATCATCAGTATAAACATTTTTAAAAGACAATCATAATATGTACTATGCAAGACAAAAAACACTGGTACAGTTAATATGTTCTGCTGTGAATCTGACTGCGTTAATATGGTTACTATGGATACTCTACTATTAATTTGAAAGTGTTCGAAAACATTACTTATTTATCTGTCAGAATTTGAGTAGGTAGTACCTGAAAATATTGTATGTATGGCTCCCCATTTGAGAGAGACTGATAAAGCCCGAATTGTGACCTCATTGGAAAACGGATGGTCAATACGACAGATAGCGCAAGAGTTCCATGTGAGTAAAACTACAGTTCTTCATATAAAAAAAAGATGGACCGAAGAAAGGACACTAAGTAGGAAACAGGGATCTGGTAGACCAAAGGCGTCTACAAGAGAAGATGATGAAGCACTTGTAAATTATCTTCGAGAACATCCGTTTGAAACAGCTATTCGAGCCAAATTGGAAACAAATTTTCCGGGAACGCATAGGACTGCTCTGCGCCGTCTGAAGTCCTCTGAATTAAACAATTATTCTGCAGCATCCAAATTCTTCCTAACAGAAATACATAGACAAAGGCGTCTTCAATTTGCACAGCAGTATATCGATATGGACGAAAATTTTTGGAACAACGTAATTTTTTCCGATGAAAAGACCTTCCAGTCGCATCATAATGGACGTGTTAAAATATATCGGCCCCAAAATACTAGATATTCCCAACAATATATGAAGGAAATTAAAAGAAGTGGGCGATTTTCAGTTAATATGTGGGCATGGATTAGTGTTCACGGTCCAGGTGTTTGCTGGGCCATAAATGAACGCTTTACAGGACAAGTCTATAGTACGTTGTTGGAAAATATCATGCTTCCATCAGTGACGCAGTTATTTCCGGAAAACTTTATTTTTCAGCAGGATAATTGTCCAGTGCATACATCACGCATTGTTTTGCAGTGGCTGGAAGGACCATGGAATACGAACACTTCCTTGGCCAGCAAACAGCCCAGATCTTAATCCAATTGAAAATGTGTGGGCAATTATGGTAAGGAAATTATACGAAGTTAACGTTAGGATACAGAATGCAGAAGATCTTGCTCAAGATATCCAAAACATTTGGGAAGAAATTAATCCAGAATATATACGAAATTTAATTCATTCCATGCCACGACGTCTTCAATGTGTAATAGCGCAAAATGGCGATGCTACAAAATATTAATACGTTTTTATTATATTATTGTTTGTGTCTGATTGTTTGTAGTTAATGTAAATATAATCTTAATTGTGTGTAAAAATAAAGTTTGCATTTGAATTTCTAACTTAATTGTCAACTTGTGTAGCTGTCACTATGAATCAAAATTGATATAATAAATGCACGACCTGCTGCATTGTTTGACAAACGTCAAAGTGACATTTGTCACACAATTCAGCAGGCCGTGAGTAAATGTAATTGTTTAAAGCCTCGTTTAAGCTAATCAAATTATGCTAAAATCCCTATTAAGAGTTGTACCAGTTTTTTTTTGTCTTGCATAGTACATACTTGCAATCGAGAAAAAATACAGGTAACCAAATATTTTTCTAAACAAACTAAAGTAACTTACGATTGCATATAAATGAAATGAAATTACATGAACACCAGTATAGTTTGTTTTTTGCTTTATTATTTCAGTGGCTTTTGTAATTGCCAGTTTTTAATTTTTATACTGTAAAACTACACTACACCACTCAAATGATAAGGCAAGAAATCAGACTATACAAATCGACAGAACATAATTGGTTTCCGCATATTTTGAAAAAGTATAATAGATCAAAAGCGCGATGTTTTCAACATTTTTAGGTAGGTACGTAAACATGCGTAATAATCCCTAACCAAAATGTTGAAATATTATAAAGGAAAGCGACAACATTACAAAGCATACATTTCATTGTTTGCTTCTTATATTTAGGTTATATTTAGCTTTAAAGCTTTGAGCTGATTCAGAAAATAAGAAATGTTTATAAGGCGCCGACCAGTAATTTGAAATGGAAATGTTCTCTTTTTCGCAATAGAGTTATTCAAGTTCACTGCTGTCATTATTCTCTTCGTCGGAATTTGAACTTGAACTATGATAATCTGGTAGGTTTTTTGAAAAAATCATTGTCATTGGACAATGATTCTGTTTCGGAAACATTATCGTCGTTGTCGCTTTTAATAAATGGAAGTTCGTGTGGCATCGAAAAATTTTTTATTACTTTCGGAAAAAGGAAATTCAGCTGGTAAGGAACTTATCGGAGCTTCAGAATTACAAGTAAAGAACATCACACTATCAACATCTAAAGTTGGGTAACCGGCAACTAATGTTTCTGGCTCTGTTTGTAAATGAGCTAGCAGCTTCCATCTCCTGGAGAGAATTATACGTTATATTTATTACAGCACTTATATTCACTTATCACGTCTATATTCTTATGCGATAAAATGTATACAATATGGTTTTTCGTAAAAAAAGGCAAAAGCGTCAAAAAGTTATTTGTTTTATCAGTACAAAAATAGTTATTTGTCTACCAAGTGTGGAATAACCGAGTTTTCGCACGTGGCAAACAATATTTTTTCACAGAGTTAAAGTTACTTACGTACATTAATAAACGTTTACATTCCTTTTTTCCTGCTTTTGAATTTTTAAAAAAAGTGTTGGAAACTAAGTCATTTCCTAACTATACTTTTAAAAATTGATATGGAAAACTTGAATTTTTCCTAGCAAGTTAGAAAAATGCATATTTTTGGCACGAATAAGAACAAAATCTGGCAATCTTATAAATCAACTACATAAATGACTTAGTTTTGCTGATATAAAGAAATATTCTACATTAAAAAAAAAAGGTTTATTACAGTGTAAAAGAGCAATTGTCTTGCATGTCCCTATGTTCGCACTATAGCCTTTACCAATCTTTATATGTTTCGACGTTACATAATTACAAGTACTTTTGAAAGAGTATCTTTAATTAATACCATTCGCTAAACCTCTACATCTCTAGATCAGGGGTCGGCAACCTTTTTCGGACGGCGGGCCATTTTCAAAATAATTTTTTTTATGCGGGCCGCACATTCAAATGTAACTTAAATAGTGCTCTTATATCATATACGAGTATAAATGTTATTAAAAATAAATATAGAAAAAATTTATTTTTTATTGACATGCTATAATAACAATAATGTTAGAGAACAAAAATTTTACAATTCTTAAAAGGGAAAAAAAAGAAAATACAATTCCAATTAAATATGTATAAATATGTAAATATAAAATATATAAATATAAAAAATATAAAATATAGTAGTGAAACGTCATACGGCTGTCAACATGAACGCACATATGAACATACAGTAGCAAACTGGCGAAATTAAAGAATTAGTGATGGGCCTATCCGGAATGAATAATCGGAAAGTTTCCGATTGTTCAAAAAATCGGAAGGTTCCTATTATTTCGGAACTTTTCGGAATTCGATTATTTTACTGTTCGGTGCACAAAATTCGGAACTTTCGGAATTCGATTATTTTACTATTCGGTACACAAAATGAGAAAACGAAATGCCAATTTGAACTGAACGGAATACGGAATGTTGTATTGACTCAATTGACTGCTATATGCTGGTTGGCGAATGTCGACGGGTCGCGCCGTGTGCGCACGTGTATGATACGTGAATGGCACTAATGGCAGTGGTATTTCGTAGATTAATTATTAGATAGTACACCTACAGACTTCAAATTCAAGTATTGTTTTATACTATCTATTATGTACTTTATGTGCCATTAAACTTTAAAATATTACTACCATTTTCCGAAAGTCTATTAACGTAACTACTGTAATAATTTCAAAAGATATTTTATTTCCTCATATCCCACTGTGCGACTCAAACTCATAAATTGTTTTTTAGGATACTGCATTGCTAACTAGCGTCTACATAGTTACAAACGAGTCGAGTTCTATTACTACTGGTCTAGGCCGGTAAATTTTATCTACCGGACTCGTTTGTAACAATGTAAACGCTAGTTACCAATGCAGTATTCTAAAAAATCTTATACGATACACGACCGGTGGAATTCTTATGGCCTTGCCAAACATACAGGTCTCGCCCTACGGTTCGACCTGTAAAGTATTGGCGCGGCCATAAAAATGTTGCTACCGGTCTAATAACGTAAATAGCTATTACTGACCGTCCTACAAACCCAAACAATAGATGCCAACGCAGATAAGGGCTTACGGCGCGACGGCGAGTGCTCTCATCGTAAATTTGCACTTCATCTTCCTTCCGCTTGTTGTTATTTCGCTCGTTTTCCCTTGCTTGCATTTACGGAATGTAAAATAATCGGATGATATTCCGATTTTATAAACATTCCGAAATGGAACATTCCGATTATTGAAATCATCCGATTATGCCCATCACTAGAAAGAATGCTACACTTGCTAAAATAGATTTCCCACTATGCTTCTGTTTGTAGCGCATTTTTGTCACCGGCCACATTTCGGCACGCTTACGCTCTAAGTTTGTTGATTTTTCCTAAAGTTATATTGGTGCTTTGGCGGGCCGCGCAAAAAGTTGCAAAGGGCCGCAGGTTGCCGACCCCTGCTCTAGATAATAAGAGGTTACTGCTGATATATACATTAAGAACAATTTGACAGTTTATTTGTCTATACAATGCCATCTTTAGATTAACTTTGAGATTGTATGGTAGAAGTATCACCTACCTACTCTGTAATAAAACGATTTCTTTAGTTTTGTCTAGTACTATATTTCTAAATCCCAACAACAACCACACCATTCTTTGCGGTAGCAAAAGCAAAATGTTATTCATCTCACCCTTGTGTTACAAAAACAAATTTTTGATACTATCTTCCAATGCAATATCTTCATAATAACAATGTGATAATAATGAAAGTTCCAAATAAGAAACGCCCAGTTTTCAAATGTCACAGAAAGGGTAAACTATGTTGTTAAATAAATCAAAACGCGGTGTATACACAACTTACACTTTCTTGAAAATGGATGAATCTGTTATTAATTCATTTAGTTCATTTTTAGGTGAAATCAATATGATTTTGAGCAGTTATGAACAGTATCAAAAAGTCACTTTTTTTAATGTCACCAATGGCAATGTGAAAAAATAATACATTATAAGAAAAAGAAAAGCATAATTTTTCCCAAGATGTGAGTTTGCAGCTCAAGGGCGATGCCGAGCACAAATACACAGAGGGAAAAATGGTGTTCTGCCCTGCCATGTATATACAATTTTTTCAACCGCCAGGATCAGAACCATAAGAAACATATGCTGTGGGTGATTGGGTGAAAAGAATGGTCCAATAATGTAGGTACCTAATATGCCTGCCCAAATATTTAGCGCAAACCGTTGCTGGAAACCTCTTATGCGAAATACATTGGGGTTTTCAACTGCCCAGTAATGATTGTTGTGCTTGTTAAATAAGTACCCCTCAAGTAAAAGCTGCTTCCTCCGTCCATAATACTTTTTTTGTAAAATCTTCATCTGCTTCAATTTGCTGTAGCAGCCACTGGCTAAAATTCGTTCTTTGCAGAAAGTGGTTTTCTTGTAGAGCATGAACTTTTGAATAATGAAAAGTGTGATAATTGTCCCCTTTTAAAATTCTATGCACTAAACTGCAATTTATACCAAGCTCTTGGGCGATTCTATGTTTGCTAATACCTGGTTGATTTTCCACGACTGCAACAACTTGATCTTCTAATTGAGCAGTCCTGGTTGTTCGTGGTCGCCCATGGTGGTTGTAATTTAATTCAACACGACCAGTTTCCCGCATACGTTGCTCAAGCCGCTGAAAAACATTTTTATCGGGATGACGATTGGGATAACGCAACGAATATTCTAGAGCAGCATTTCTTAAGTTTCCATTGCATTCACCAAGAATGAGGTACATGTCACAATATTCGTTATTACTAAACATTACAAATGAGCTTTAAATTTTGACATTAAAGTGACATTAAATCATTGGCACAAAACACATTTGGTCAATACTTTTTGCAAATTATCAATCTGATATGTTGCCAGCTTCATTTTATTAGTAGCTTCAGCGTACTTATGCGAACGCTTTGTCCGTCCGTCCGTCCGTCTGTCTGTCTGTCTGTCTGTCTGGATCGCCTGTAACTTTCGAACGGCTACAGATATCGAAATTGTGAAAGGGGCCAAAGTTGTTGCTAAAGTCCCGAGCACCTTCATGCGCTATTTGGTTTTGGCGAAAGGTGGCGATTTTCCACTTTGCAAACAAAATTTCCAAGCATTTTAGCACGGTGGCGGCTCGTTCACTTGGCGCCATCTACAGAACTTCGGTGGTCACGTTTTGAACTACACATTCTGGGTGCGCTATAATTCCACTTGGCGCCATCTACAGAACTTCGGTGGTCACGTTCTGAAGCTACTCTTTAGATCTGTAATTGAGCAGTTTATTTCATATTTTAATAATTTTTGAAACATTTAAAACATTGTATTTAAAAACTCTAGCAACTTTTGGCAAAATAAATTTATTTTTACAAGATTATACTGGGTTTGCATTGCAATATTTTGACTATAGAAATTTATAAAATATAGTTCAGCTTGTCATTTTCAATCTGCCCACTTTGAACCCCCATATCTTATCAACGGGGTCCCTGAGATATTTTTTGTATTTAACGTACGAATATAACCAGGTAGGTACCTAAATAGCAAATCTAAAACTTAAAATTGTTCTTTGTACAGGATTTCATATGAAACTTGATGGAAAGCACTCGTGAAAGGTATCGGTAGTTCAACAGCTGTATCCACATGATTTTGGACAACGGATTCAATATTGTCAATGGTTTATGGTCCTTAACTTTAAGACTGCACATTTATGTTGAAACCAGTTTGCACCCGCTCAAAGTTGGAGTATGGGCAACTATGTCACAAAGGCGAATTATTGGCCCAATTTTTTTCCACGATACAATAAATGCAAAAAGATGTAATAATATTTGACAACTATTTACAAAGTATTCAAACACATTTCTTAATTGGAAGTATTTACTTTGGTTCTTAATATTAAAAATAATATGTTTTATTAACTATCATTATTTTAAATAAATTGAGCAATTTAATTAATTCTCAATTTTATTGCAATTTGTCATCTCAATCTTATCTCCTGTAGAGAACTATCATTCAACAGCAAACCGGGATCGCCTAACTGACACATTATTGATGCAATGAAACCAGAATTTGTTGAATTACTTAACCTTTCAGTAGTTGCCATTTCAGAATATATTATACAGTGTGTTTCACCGACTATGAGATATAGCAAAATTAACATTGGGAATTTACGTAAGGATCAACTATTGCTTTGGCCGGATCGAGAATTGTGATTGGTCAGAAGTGAAACAATCATTGAATTATTTTGTTGTCACAACTGTGCTTTCGTTTCTAATTGTGGGTAACTTTAAAATTTTCCCAATACAAATTTTATTAATATTCATTGGACTGTAAAATATTCCTGTTGTTATCAAAACTGCTGTCTGTTGGTATGCCTAGAATTCGTTCACTAATCTTACTTTCTCATTTTTATGAGCGCGCAGTAAATTTGGCACTGTCAAATTTGCGTGTGTAACTTTCCATAAATAAAGAAAAGAGATAACTTTCGCCTTATTTGTTTACATTTTATTTAAAATCAGCCATTTTCAAGAATAACACCACACTTGGTGAATTTATTTGGTAAGAATTCATATTGCTATATTTTATTTTTTAATAATTGTAGCACGACCTTGCTACTTTTAGGTTAAGCTGAAAAAATGGTTTTCTCTGATGAAGGCAATAAGTTTATCGTAGAGGCTGATTTTTATTCTGGAGAACGTGATGAAAATTGTGTTTGGATATATTTATCTCAATCTTGTTATCAACAATTTGAAAAACAGTTCTCTAACATCGTAGTGCCACGTTCCGTAGAACATGTAGTAACGGCAAATGTAGAGGGACACCACTTAATCTGCGGTCACTGAAGACATCTTGCAAGATATTTAAGATCGAATAACCACGAGTCCTAATAAATCTTTAACACATTTGTCAGCTCAAACAGGTAAATTGACATGCAATGGTGTTCTTTAATAATTAAATTATTGTACATTAATTTTTTGTAGGCGTTTTGTGCAGATCCTGTCCTGTTAAAAAGGTGTGCAAAAAATGCTGCATATTATGCACCATTAGATGTTCCGCTACACACGAGCTATTGTGATTGCAGTAAATACCATCACACCAAGAATATTGGCCAATGTGTTTAACGATAAAACGTAGGGTTAACATGTAGTATTTAGAACATGATCGAAGGCAATTTGAGAAATTTCTGTGAAAAATAATTATGTAACTGCTGAAATGATTAGTTTACTAACAAATTTACATGTTTTTTTAAATGTTACTTGAATACGTATGCTATTGTAATTAAGCAGGGTGCCTGACGTGTAGTAAACGGACACACGAGAGAGGTTAAGTATTTATGTATAACTGTAAACAATGTATTTTATAATAAAAAGTTTTGTCTTGTATTCTGTGGTTTGTTCAAGAAAAAATTGTTAATTTAAAATAAGATAAACAATGGTATATCCAAAAACTATTTTTAAAATAAAATAATGGAAAGAAATTACAAATATGTTTTACGAATTTTATAACAAAACAGATTTAACTAATTAATTAAATGCTCAAATGTGTTTCCATTCACTACTAAACAGTGACTTAGTCTGTCGTAAAAGTTGCAACTTACATTATTTAACATTTGAGGCGTTATATTAAAATATGCTTCTGTAATAGTCTTTAAAGAAATCTAAATTTGCATGTCGTCGCGAGCTAGAAATTTTTGACACATCCAGTTTCTCGGAATGGTTTTACAATTCGCGCTACTGTGTCCTTGGAAGGAATTGGCCGATCATTGTAGTACACACTAACAAGATCTGAAGTTCTTCTCAAGCTGTTACCGGCTAAATTCCAAGAAACTATTTGGATTTTTTCGTCTGTAGTGTAAACATTCATTGTAGGTATAGTCTGTTTTTTCCTTTATGATTCAGAGCAGGCCTTGCATTTATATTATTTTAGCAGTGTACAACAGTTTAGTTACAAAATATACCTAACGTCAAAATCAAAGTCCCCGAGATTGTCACGTTGACACTTCAATAACGTTTAATAAAATGCCACGAAAAAGCAGTATTAATAGTAAAACTAAAGTGGCTATAAAACGCTGTTTTACTAATATAAAAGATATCAATGGTAAATTAAGTAAAACAGCCATTATTGGAAGAGTTGATCAAATCTTTGATGTAAGTATTAATAATTAAACCATTATAAAATTCCTTACAATTTGTTATTATGCTAGATTTTGAATGCAATTCTGTTTAATATTCTAAATGAAGCAAAATCACAACCCCAGCAACAACCTAATGACAATATGAAAAAGGAAAACGAATTTTTAACTTGGGAGAACTACTTTCAGGGAGGATGTTAAGAAACTTTGGATTTTTTACTTTGGATAATTTATTGCGATGTGCAAGAGAGGAACTAAATTATATCAGGACTCGTTCAAAATTATACTACACATTAAAAAATATGGGATATAAATACAAAATTGTGAATGGAAGAAAATTGGTTTGTGAGAAGAATCATTCAATTTCGGCGAAGATTACTTCTTTAAAGAAATATTTACAATTTCGAAATTCTAGTGGAAAATGTATGTTCCGATTTTTGGATGAAACTGGATATTTCACAATGGAACCAGTCTGCATTTCTGCATAGGTAGACCCTCGACACAGACTTGAAAAGTAATCCATTTAAAGTTAAGGCGGAGGGAAAGAGATATACTATTTTGCATGCACGATGCACATCAGGATTTTTACCAGGGTGTGACACTGTTTGACACGGACAATGGTGGCATTTTTAGGCAATGTTGAAAAAACAGTTAATCCCTCTTATAGGTTTAGCATAAATAATAACTTCTACAACACAGATTTGCAAACAAAAGTCATCAGCAAGTTTTTAATAATATATTTTCACATTAGAACATATAGACATTTTATGGCGTTTCTGTACAGTTAGATAACAACCATGTTTAAATAAAATTTCTTAAAATAAAGCAATACCTTATTTAATGCCAGTGGTTCAGTAATAATTGTAGCTTTCATTATGTATAATAGTGCTTATAAGATAACATATTGACAGCTGTAATAAGTTTTTGACATTACTAGTGTTTTTTCTTTGTAACCAACTACCTACACTGTTACAAAAATGCAAAAGCAAAGCCTGCTCTGAATCATAAAGCAAAAAAACAGACTATAAATGTATCACTTATTATAAATGATCAACTACGTGGATAACTTTAAAATTGTTTGATTTTATTATTCTAAACAAATTTGCTTAAATAGCTCAAATAACTTTGATTAGGTATTTGACAAAATTAATATTTTCTTTTGTTTTGCCTAATTAAACAGCATCCATAGATCATAGCCCTAGTTGATCCTTATATACTTTTCCAATGTTAATTTTGCTATGTCTCATAGTCGGTGAAACACACTGTATATGCAGAGTGTCTCGCGAAGTTACCCCTGCACTTAAGGAGCATGTTCTTGAGATCATTTCAAGCAAAAAAGTTCATATGAACATGTGTCCTATTCTCAGTAACTACTCATTCTGCCATTATAAGCAAGAAGGCGGTATCTACAAAAAACGCGTTTTGTGATAAATGGCGAAACGTAACTTATTGTTATTTCATCACCATGCGGTACATAACCGTAGATTTTTTGTATTATAAGTATGAATTTAGTTGTGTTTTATATAAAAAGAAACAATATTCACCATTTATATCAAAAATAAAGAAATTGTAGCGAAAAAATGTAGATACCGCCTTTTGACTTTAAATTGCAACAATCGACCGAACACTAAATACAGATTGAAAAAGCGGCATCTACTTGACAATGTATAATGGAAGACATGATACTATTAATTTAATGAAACGGCAGTTGGCCGTATCTGAACATTTGCGACCACGAAAACAGACAATAAAGGCGGTATCTAACAAAACTAAAAAAGAAGACGGCTTCTACACGCAGATACTGCTTTTCACTTTTGCATTTTGCTTATGACAGATTATAAGTAACAAAATTTCGATTTTTTTGTAGATACCGCCTTCTTGCTTATGACGGCAGTATTGAGCTATACACATTTCAAACTATAGTCTGTTTTTTTGCTTTATGATTCAGAGCAGGCTTTGCTTTTGCATTTTTGTAACAGTGTAGGTAGTTGGTTACAAAGAAAAAACACTAGTAATGTCAAAAACTTATTACAACTGTCAATGAGTTATTTTATAAGCACTATTATGCACAATGAAAGCTAAAATTACTGAACCATTGACATTAAATAAGGTATTGCCATGCTCTTTGGTATTGCTTTATTTTAAGAACGTTTATTTAAACATGGTTGTTATCTAACTGTACAGAAACGGCATAAAATTTCTAGACATCGATTTATCTTATATGTTCTAATGTAAAAATATATTATTAACAACTTGCTGATGATTTTTGTTTGCAGATCTGTGTTGTAGAAGTTATTATTTATGCTAAACATATAACAAGGATTAACTGTTTTTCAACATTCCCTAAAACTGTCACCGTTTATACACTTATGATAGTCATTATTGTCCGTGTCCAACAGTAAGTACAACCTGGTAAAAATCCTGATGTGCATCCTGCATGCAAAATAGTATATCTCTTTCCTTCTGCCTTAACTTTAAATGGATTACTTTTCAAGTCTATGTAGTGGGTCCGCCTACGCACACTGGTTCCATTGTGTTATCCAAAAACAGGAATATACATTTTTCACTAGAATTTCGAAATTGTAAATATTTCTTTAAAAAAACAATCATCACCGAAATTACATGATTCTTCTCACAAAACAATTTTCTTCCATATACAATTTTATATTTATATCCCATAGTTTGTAATGTGTAGTATAATTTTGATTGACTCCCAGTTTAAATTAGTTCCTCTCTTGCACATCGCAATAAATTATCCAAAGTAAAAAAATCCCAATTTTTCTTCTTAATATCCTCCCTGAAACTATAGTCCTCCCAAGTTAGAAATTCCTTTTTCTTTTTCATATTGTCATTCGGTTGTTGCTGGAGTTGTGATTTTCCTTCATTTAGAATATTAAATACAGTTGAATTCAAAATCTAGCATTATAAGAAATTGTTAGATATTTTATATCTGTTTAATTCTTAATACTTACTACATCAAAGATTTGACCAAGTCTTCCAATGATGGCCGTTTTACTTAAGTTGCTATTGATATCTTTTATATTAGTAAAACAGTGTTTTATAGCCTCTAGTTTTACTATTACTACTGCTTTTTCGTGGAATTTTATTAAGCTTTACCGAAGTGTCAACTTGACAATCCCGGGGACCTTGATTTTGACGTTAGGTATATTTTGTAACTAAACTGTTGTACACTGCTAAAATAATATAAATGCAAGGCCTGCTCTGAATCATAAAGCAAAAAAACAGACTATAGCTATTCAGTAGATTTACGATGTCAGTGAACATTCCAGTGCCGAAAGAACCATAGGAAATAAAATCAGGAAAGAACTTCGTCTTCATTAAGGCAATGTTGCTGAGAATTGGAGAAAGTTTAAAACAGCTTGGAATAATTATGAACTTGCAGCGGGTTTTCAGCCGAAAGATGAGAGTATTCCGCCCGTATGCATAGTCGTTCGCCAGCGGATCGCCGGCGACTCGCCCGAGTTTCGTTATGAATAGTATGTTGGCGGCACTGTACGTCTATGTCAAATTCGAGGTTAGCAGGTTAGATTTTGTGTCAGTTTCTGTCAAAACTGACTGAAAACCTAACCTGATCACCTCGAATTTGACATAGACGAACAGTGCCGCCAACATACTATTCATAACGAAACTCCGGCGAGTCGCCGGCGATCCGCTGGCGAACGACTATGAATACGGGTGTTCGTGTTGCCGCTCTGTTGTCAGTAATTGGTGACGAGGCAGTGGACACTTATGAAACTTTTGTGTGGACTGATGCGGGTCATAAGACAAAGATAGGTAAAGTGTTGGATCAATTTGAGAAATTTTGCATTCCGAGAGCAAATGTACTGTTCGAAACATACAGATTTGGATGTAGACGCCAGGAGGATGGTGAGTCAATTGACAGTTACGTGACGGTTCTTAGAAGACTTGCTAAGAATTGTGAGTTTTAAGAGAAAGATCGTCGTATTCGGGATCAAATTGTATTCGGTTTGAGAGAAGAGAAAGTCCGTGAGAGAATCTTGCGTGAAGATAAACCTGATTTGGAGAAAGTACTCAGTATCATTCGTGCAAATAAAGCAGCATCGAAGCAGTCCTCTGTGATGACGGAAGGTCAAGGGTCTGAGTCAGCAAACCAAATTAAAAGAAGAGAGTACTCACAAAAGAACGGTCAAAAGTACCAAGGATCAAGGGCAGAGGTCGAGTGACAATGTTCTTAAGTGTAAATTCTGTGGTGGATCACATGAGCGGAAGAAAGAGAAATGTCCAGCATATGGTAAAGACTGTAAGAGCTGTGGCAAGAAAAATCATTTCGCAAAGTGTTGCCATGGTACAAGTACAAGTACTGGTAAAGTTGGTCATGTAGATGAAGAACTCTATGCCGTGACAGTAAATGAATACAAGAAAAAGACTAACAGCCGTATTCATAGTCGTTCGCCAGCGGTTCGCCGGCGAACGACTATGAATACGGCTGTAAGACTTTGACTGTGTGTTCTACAGGTAGAAAAATCACATTTCAGATTGACACAGGAGCGACGTGTAATGTAATTCCATTGAAAGACTACGTGAGTGTTACAGGTGATACTTTGGGCAAGAATTTGAACTCAAAGACTGTTAACCTTAAGACTTACGGTGGAGAGTCTAGTGTTAAATCGGCGGGATCATGTAGTCTCGAGGTGGAATACCAAGGGAAAAAGTACATTCTACATGCAGTGGTTCCTAGAATTGAAGCACATCCATTGCTGTCGTTAGTATCGTCTGAAAAGTTGGGTTTATTGAAAATACTAGACTGTGGCCAAGAGACAATTTCGACAGTAAATACAGTGAGAGGTATTACAAAAGAAGAAATTTTGTCGAAATACCCAGATGTTTTCAAAGGACTCGGTACATTGAAATGTAAATATAAGATTTATCTGGATAATACTATAAGACCAGTTGTACACGCTTCTAGAAAATTCCCAGTTTCATTGAGAAATGATTTAAAAAAGTTACTAGACAAGTTGGAGACAGATCAGGTGATTGCCAGAGTGACTGAACCAACTCATTGGGTTTCTAGTGTACTGTTGACTCGTAAGAAAGACAAAGACTAGAGAATTTGTTTGGATCCTAAAGACTTGAATAAAGCAATTAAAAGAGAACATTATCCATTACCATGTATTGAAGAAGCGGCTACTAGAATGACTAATGCGAAGGTATTTAGTACACTTGATGCAAAGAATGGTTTTTGGCAAGTTGAGTTAGAGGAAGAAAGCACCTATCTTACAACATTCAACACCCCGTTTGGTAGATTTCGTTGGTTGCGAATGCCTTTCGGAATTAGTTCAGCACCAGAAGTGCGGCAAAGGAAAAAGCATGAATTTTCTGAGAACTTGACAGGAGTTGAAGTAATAGCAGACGATTTCTTGGTGTTTGGTCAAGGTAAAACCTATGCAGATGCAGTAGTTGACCATGACAGAAATCTGCTAGAGTTGTTAAAGAAAGCTCAACATAATGATCTAAAATTGAATCCAGATAAGATGAAGATTAAATGGAATTGGACATCTGCTTACTGATAAGAGATTGAAAGTCGACCCCAAGAAAGTAGAAGCAGTTAAAAATATGACAACTCCACAAGATGCTAAGGATATGATGAGATTTCTAGGTATGGTACAATATCTTGCTAAATTTCTACCAGAATTGTCGGATGTCACAGAACCTTTGAGAAGATTGACTGACAAGGGTGCAGAGTGGATATGGACAGAAGTTCATAGCAGGGCATATGATGTAGTGAAAAACTTGTTGACGGAAGCACCAGTATTAGCATACTATGACAGTAAGAAGCCTGTTGTGATTCAATGTGATGCTAGTAGTACTGGAATTGGAACAGTTTTGTTGCAAGAGGGAAAACGAGTAGTTTTTTCGTCCAGAGCAATGACTCCAACAGAACGACGTTATGCCCAAATTGAGAAAGAAATGTTGGCTATAGTACATTCTTGTGTTAAATTTGACCAATATATTTATGGAAGACCTGATGTGAAAGTGGACACTCATCATAAGCCCTTAGTGAGAATTTTCCGTAAGCCCATATCAGCGTCACCGAAACGACTCCAGAGAATGTTGTTGTTTTTGCAAAAATATCAAGTCGAGGTCAATTATAAAAGTGGAAAAGAAATGTACATTGCTGATATTTTGAGCAGAGCTTATCTGAAGAAGACTGGTTCAGCAGAGTGTAGTGATATTATGTCAGTTGAGGAGGAAGAGATTTGTGCTCAAATTGAACGTATTCAGACTATGAAATATGTGTCAAACAGTAAAAAACGGATCGAGGAAATTCGGCAAAGCACAAATGTGGACGAAACTTTGCAACAAGTGATCAAATTTGTGAAATTTGGTTGGCCAGATAATTTGAAACAAGTTCCAGTGGCAGTGAGACCATATATTCCGATTAAAGATGAACTTGTGAAAGAGAAAGGAATTTTGTTTAAGTGTACCAGAATAGTTATTCCAGAGAATATGAGACTGGGTTCTTTGAAAAAAATGCATGCCAGTCATATTGGAATTGAAAATTGTTTGAGAAGGGTACGTGAACATGTATACTGGCCAGGTATGAACAAAGATGTGAAAAATGTTATCTCAAAGTGCAAGACTTGTAATTCGATGAGGTCAGAGCAGCCGAGAGAGCCTATGATTTCACATGAAATTCCGGATAGACCATGGAAATTTTTGAGTAGTGACATTTTTCAATTGAGGAATGAGAATTTTCTTGTACTTGTTGACTACTATTCAGATTTCATTGAATGTGACAAACTTAAACAAATTAACACTCAGACTGTGATTATGAAACTTAACGAGCATTTTTCGAGATACGGAGTGCCTGGAAGACTTTACAGTGACAATGGACCACAGTATGCGAGTCGAGAATTTAAGAAGTTTGCCAGTGATTGGGAGTTTGACAGTATAACTTCTAGCCCCCACTATCCGAGATCAAACGGTAAAGCTGAGAGTGCAGTGAAAATTTGTAAGGGCCTAATGATGAAAGCAATACATTCAAATGGAGATTTCCAGATGTCATTGATGGATTACAGAAACACTCCTTCAGCAGTAACCGGTTTGAGTCCAGCACAAAGAATTTTTGGAAGGAGAACTCGTGGACTTTTACCAACCAGAGATGAGTTGCTCCTGCCCAGTACCCATTCTGATGTGAAGGAGAAAATTGAAAAATTGAGAGAAAAGCAAGCCAAGTACTATAATGCAGGTACAAAGCTACAACAGAACTTGTCCGAAGGAGAAACAGTTAGAATAAAGCTGCCTCGAGACAAGACTTGGAGTAAAGGTGTGATTTTGTCCGAAGTTGATAAGAGATCATACAATGTACAATCCAAGGGTGGTGTCTACAGACATAACCGAAAGGACATTAGAAAAACACCAGAATCCCCTCCATCCAAGAGTGAAATGGAAGAATCCGAGATTGACGAGAATGATATTGGAGCAGACCCTGAGCAGCAGATTACTAATCAGCAACAACCGCCCCAATCCCAAGGGAGCCCAGTTTCTACTCCAGTAGTTATCAGAAAGTCTACAAGGCAGAAGCGAGCTCCAGAGCGATATTCCCCGACCCCGTGGAAGTGAATAACAATCCTCTAATTTAATTATATTTGAAATTTATAATTGATTGTTATATTTGAAAAAGAGAGGATGTTATGATATAAGCTGTAACATGAATCTAGCATGTATGACCTGTCAACGTGGCAGTCAGGTGGACGTTAATAAACACTTATTTGTGAGTATTGTATTGATCCTGCGTACAACCTGATCATTGATTGAATAGTCTCATACCACTGGTTAACTTGCAACAACATAATATTATACATATTATAACAATTGTATGCACCATTAGAGATATTTGTTTTTTTACCTTCGGTAAACCATGTCAACCTCAGGGGAAAAAAACATTCATATCTCACTGTATAAATATCTATTTCTTAATTTCGGCTGTCTGTTTGTCCCCCCGTCTGTCTGTCTGCTTGTTGGAAGAAGACGATCCTTTGCACCCGGTTAGCTATCTACGTGGTTCGAAACCTAATATACTTTCGGTTAAGCGGGGGCGAGCACCTAAAAAAATAAAATTATGTCTATTTTTGATTTAACTCAAAAACTATTAGTAAATTAGTTAAATAAAAATAATATTTTGCACATAGATGGAGTGTGTACCCTTGTCGAAAATAGGTATATTTTAAACCTAACCGATGCATGGCGAACACCATAAAATAAATTCTTTTGTTCCAATGGTATTTTCAAAATGTTTTGTTGCAAAACTTCCATTTGTGAGAAACGTTCCGAGTAAAGACCTTTACAATTTTTTTCTGAATACGAGTGTACTTATTCACAGTGTTAAGACACAATACCTACAAAGATTGCTGGGCGTTAACCATAAGCGCACTATTGGCCGAGTGAGACAATACCACATCATAAACTGATTTAAAATCAATGAGCAAATTCAATACTTGTTTCCGAAACAAGACATGATCTAAAATTAAATCGTTAAAAGACAGAAATCAAGCGCCAAGTTGCTTTAGTGACGTCGACAAAGTCGTTAAAGTGGGAAGATTTTATTAAAATTACATAAGAAAAATGCATTATGTAAACACAAGATACAAACATATGAGTATTTAGTTGATTAGTAACGTTCGGGCCTGATGCTTGGTACTTGCGACTGAACTTTATTCACGGTAAGTTTTTTCTATTTACACGAAAATTTAGGTTATATTGTAAATTATTGAACCCGATTGCTAAAACTATACAAGTTTACTGTACCTATTATTATCTATTCAAGTTTTTCTAAAAGAAATCAAGTAAAAAAACTTTTTCCCGCTGCTGATCATGTAAGTCAGTGATACAGCCTTAGTAACAAGACGTTAAGTAGGTGATTATATTTGTTTGCTGCGTTTTCTTGACAACGGAACTTAATATTATTATTAAGTTCCTAGGATAATAAAATTAGCAAAGCAAGATGCAGATTTAGACGTTTTGTTTATAAATTGCAAGTGTTTATATGACATGTGACACTCACAGGTAACACGACTCACGAAAACTAATCCTGGTGACAGGTGACAAACCAAACGATTTTTTCAAAAATCTAGGAAAATTTCGATAAGCAGCGGGAAAAATATAAGATAACTAGGAATGTATCGCCTATTAACATTTTCGGCAGGCAACAAGCAGCGACTTCGTCTTGGCTTGTACTTGCTTACCTCAAATGTTAATAGGTTCTTACATTCCTTGTTACTTAAATAGCTATTTTCACTCAGATGGGCGAGGAAAGTGACCATTTCCTCCACTTTAATAATTATGCTATAATTGACTAAAACTGACAAATGACAAATTGAAAAACTATTTTTTTACAGAATGCTAAAACGTCGTAGGAGAAATGTTGTACCTATATAATTTATCCGAAAACGCCCTTTACAAGCCTCGCCTTCGGATCGGACTGAAGGCCTGTAAAGATGTTTTTCCGGATTTCTTATGTAAACTACCCACTTTGATCGTTTTGTCACACAATGATCTTGTTTCGTCATCTATATTTTACTATTTTGTTTGTTTGTGAGCAAGGTCGAAGTTTGCGGGTAGTTAACTCTTAATTTGCATATCTGTTATGCAACTACCTGTCTAATCTACTGCAACATACTAATATGGTTATACGTATATAGTGAGATAAATGGTGAATAAAAAAATATGATTGCTGGCAAGGTTAAAAACATCGTGGACATAGTCGATTCTAGCAAAAAAATTGAAAATAATTCAGTTTTGATTCACACGAGGCAGCAGAGGTTTTATGTTGATTATTTGCTAGGCTACTAGTTGATTCTGGTTAATACTATAGATTGTCTATACGGAGTGTAAGAAACCACTAGCTACCTTTTCCTAAAATCTCATTGCAGAAGGTTACAAAAGCATATCACTAAATATTTACTACATTATCGTCGACCTAAGAAGATGGGAAGTAGGTACAATCAAATTTAATTTGGAAAATTACTGTTTCAGGCTATCTTGAATTATCAACAGTAATGTATTAAGTGCACAGTGACTTGCCGATAATGCTGGTCAGATTGCACGACCGCTGAATTGTTTAGAAAATACGCCCGACAGCGAAACTGGTCAGCATTATTGAAGCAAGGAACTATGCACGCTAATAAATAGTAATTTCATCAAGAGTTTCACTAAAGGAGTCTAACAAGTTTATTTTTTACAAACAAGTGTACATGTTTTTCAATCTCACTGATATTTCTTTAGGTACAAGAATATTATAACAATACTTAAAATGAATTTTAAAAGACACCTTATTAATATGTCGCTAATAAAATAATAAGAAACGTTCTAGAATGACGACGTAACCAGTAATGTCATTTGGTTCCCTCGTTCCGGAAAAACGTTATTTTGTAACGGTATTTTTTCGGAACAAGAACGTGTGGAACGTTCCACCTAACGCATCGTTCCGCCCATCTCTAATGCACGCAATATATTTTGAGTGACTATTGCTTGAATCGATTAAAAAAACTAACGAATGATCATTTTAATGAGTAAGGTGGAGTATTACCGATAAGTTGTTATATAACAGTAACTATCGACGCAAGACATTTTTGATTGGTTGAAAGTTCAAAAAGCGAATGCGATCATTGGTCAAATGACATCGTTCGACAGATGTATGCAATAGTCATTGGTAATATAATTAGGGCACTTACTGATAATTTTGTGGCCCCCAAAGGGCGACTGCTGCTTGCAATGAAAACTGCCCTGAGGACAGTTTTCTAAGGGCAACCAGCACGATGACTCTTGGCACGGGAAAAATTGTCTGGGAGTATATCGCCCGCGTTCATATTTTGAAGATCATTACACAAAGCCCGTACACGAATTATGATTTAAAATTGATCGAATATCGCCGAAAAATGCTTGTTTCTTGCATTTGAATTTCTAATTATGAGACCATCCAAGGAGTTGATAAGCATCCCTAGGACATTTATCAGGTAATCAGTTCGGGATTGGTCAATTTTCAAAAAAGTGATAGTACTCATTGGACGATATCAATCATGGCAGCTAAGTATAATAATAATCAATAAGTATTAAAATTATATTTTGGTATAGCCTGCGTCGTCTTTGTAGGTTTGTAATTTTTGCTTTGTGTGCTCTGCACCTTGTGGACAAGGATTTTTGTAATAATTGTTTGTGTTGGTGGCTTGTGAATCCTGACGAGTTATCTATGCATACGTAATAATCCTAAAAAAAATTATCATATTTTTATGCATCCCTATACTGTTGCCTACGATTTTGTTTTACTTTTGTGAATATAGTTTTGGTGAGTTATTTCTGATTTGCTATTGGTATTCTTATTTTTTTGAAAATTTTTAGTCGTTAACTTCAACGTATAAGGTATAACTTCAAGTGTTTATTATTTTAGTCTTCAGTTTACTTTTGTTACCGTAAGACGCATTTTTGGGGTCTTTTTTTGGTGCACACTTAGAAAGCGGATCATCCTTTGAAAAACCTTAAATATTATATATACAGGGTGTTTTAAAATTGCACGGCACTTTTCTAGGAACCTGTTCTCTAGTTAAAATAAACAAAAAAGTTCCCATAAACATTGGTCTGAAATTGCGTTGCAAAGGAGCTACAGCCCCGAGAAGGGCAACAGGAAAACAAGGATTTTATTTAATTACGATTATACAGATGACGCAAATTTGGTGTAATTTAGCTTATCGACGCCTGCTTTTATGCTAATTTAGATAACCTCGGAAAAATTTAATATGCGATTTAGAAGGGGTAGTTTGTTAAAGGGCGAGGAGTGTTTCTATCATAACTATTTACTATTTACATAGAATTTTAGTCAGATTTTAGTTAGATATTTGGCAAGCTCAGACCTTTTTACATAAAAAAGGTACTCTTGTTTGGAATCGCTCAGAACAGTAGTTTTAGGGAAAATTGAACCTAAAGATTGAAATTCGCTATTTCAGGAGCGTAATCTACTCTACTGTGTTTTCACCCTTTGCCATCCTCAGAGCTGTAGCTCCCTTAATGCGCAACTGTGACCCAATGTGTATATTAACTTTCTTCTTTATTTTAACCTAGATAACGCGTCCCTAGAATAATGCGGTACAATTTTGAAACACCCTGTATTTCGATAATAATTATGTTGGTTGGTCGATCGTAAATTCTTACAAGCCACCCATATATTTGGTCCGAGCTGTTAAAGCATCTTATGAATAAGGATATAATTAGAAACTCTTGACTGTTTTGCTATTTATGCATCTATGCAAACTAACGTTTCTCAAGTTTCTCAGTTTGCATCATCAGAATCAAAATTGCTCTAAGAGGTAGAGGTTGGTGTGATTGTATGTGATTGGTCGTTTAAGTATAGTTCACGTGAAGTTGGTGACGCAAGACCGGCCGAATGGGCGTGGTTATGTAGCTTTAGAATTTTAGATCGTGAATGACAGCCAAATTTTACTCAATCTAAAACAATGTTCCTTGTCGATACATGTGTTTCTATATATTGTTTATCTAGAACGACAACGCGGCTGAAATTTTATTTTAACAATTAGCTCTCTTCCCGAACAACGTTTTGAGGTCTACATAGTAAAATGTGAATTCAATGACGTAAAATAACGTTAAAACAACTGTTAAGCTCATTTTCAAAACTTTTTATCTTTGTTAACAAAATTAAACTCGTTAAACAAAAAAACGAGAAGTACAGTTGGATTATACAAGAAAAAATTCAAAAGTAAAATCTAAGTATCAAGCCGATAACAAATATAATATTTAGAAAGTTCAACGAAATGGGCCAAATCTGTGTATATAAAAATGAATAACTATTTCCATTGGTCACGCCATAACTTGAGAACGACTTTACCGATTTCCTTCATCTTTTTTTAAGTTTTCTAATACTTTGTAGAAGGTTCTTACGGAAAGAAAAATTAAGAAAATCCAAAGGAAAAGCCGAAAAATTGAAAAATATCTAAAGTGTGTTGTTTCTATTTGCAGTCACACCTGTGCTTAATGGTTTGAAGGGTTTTCCCCATAATGTCATAATCCGCATCAGGTAACCGAAGGTGGAAGAGATAAGACACTAACAGCAATTTATGTAATTCCAAATGCTTTACATAAGTCGTCGCAGTCAGTCAGTCAGTCAGTCATTCAAATTTGGTTTGTGCACAAGTGATTGTGAAAACAATTCCGTATAGTATCCGTTACAATGCCAAAAGCACGACGAGCTAACATAGGTCGTCGAACACAGTCAGCTGATGAAAATAGTTGTATTAGCATGTTTTTAAAATGAAAGAAATCGAAAATTTGAATATCGGAAAAACGTTTGCTGAACCCGCTAATAGCAGGCAAATCAATGTTCGGGCAGGACAACGTCTGTCGGGTTCGCTACTCCTTAGGGGGTGAAATGGGGTAAATAAGCTTAAAAATCGATATGGGTGTCGTTATTGAGGTTTTTTGGGACGTTGATTGCGAAAACGGCATTTATTTTTAAGTTCAAGACGATGGACATGACATAAAATTAAAACTTTATAGTGGTTAAACAGGGTTTCAGAGACAAATTATTTTTGCATAGAACAACGTTTGCCGGGAGGGGACGGGGCGGGGAGGCACGGGACTGAACTGGACGGGACAAGACTGGAAGGAAGGGGACGGGACGGGACGGGAAGGGATGGAATAGGATGGTAGGGAAGGAGACGGGACGGGACAGGACGGTACGAGACGGGGACGGGGATGGGAAGGGATGACAGAAAATAATTAGTCATTATTTAATACACAAATAACAAACCTCGCGCGTACGAAGTCGCGGGTTACAGCTAGAAAATGGCATATATTTTTAAGTACAAGACGATGGACATGATATAAAATTAAAACTCTATTGGCTAAACGGGGTTTCAGAGACAAATTATTTTTGGGCAGAACAACGTTTTCCGGGCCAGCTATTAATAGATATTAACGATACAAGTTTGATTATGATTATCTTAACGAAACGAGGTTGATTGCCAAAACGAGGCGGTGAACTGAGTTCTGCGGCAATCAAACGAGTTTTGTTCAATGCCATAAGCAAACGTGTATTGTTCCATATTTTATCTTTGGTTCAATGTATTCATTGTTTTGTAAAAAAGAGTGTAGTAATGTTTATTACAGCACTATGTTTATTACCGCACTAAGATAAAAGGACTAAAAGTGTAGCTGACATATAAATGAAGCCAAATTCCTAAATATTAACCTGATTAACCTAGATTCAAGTTAATTATCTCATTATGTTGGGTTGGTTATATTTAAAACCAGCCATAATGTTATTATTAGTATATACAATGCTACTATACTTTGTTAGTGAAAATCAGAAAAATATATGTTGTTATAACAAATTCAACTCTGAATTTCTCGCTACCAAAGCCACATAGAATTTCTTGGCTCTGAAGATCCCAACATGTGGAAAGCCACCAAAAGAGTCTTACAACAGCAGACAATCATTCCACCCCTTCGATTCGAAGGTCACACTCATTCTGAAGATAATGACAAATATCAGCTATTTGCTGATCTACTGGAACTAGCTATTTATATATTTAGGGAAGAAATGAACCTTTTCTCCAGTGATATCTATATGATTTTTTCTTCGAACGCATGTTCTATAACGTGAAATCTAAAAAATTTTGCTTTAAGAAATCATTATAGTGACTCTAGATTTCTGTAGTGACATTTTGTCTAATTTCCCAATTAACACAACGTTGTAAAGCTTATGTGTGATATCCATGGTGACATAAACACAAATGCGGGAGTTAATAAAAATTGGCTCCCGCCGGGGGTTAATGAAAATTGGCCCCCGCTGGTTGGAAACTGACAGTTTTGTTTCCTAAAACTAGGGCGCAAAAGCCGACTTTCTATACAGTGAGTAGAAAAAAACGTTTACTCCCTTACCTAACCCACTTGACCATATTGCTGATGAGCAAATAATCCTAAACAACACCGTCCCAGCTGATATCATACTCATTGACCCCATATCGCCAGCAGAAATTAAGTCGTATATCAAGAAACTTAAAAATAAGAAAGAGCCAGGAACTGACCTAATACCAAATGTGATTCTTAAAGACTTGCCTGACAAATCCATATATGCTATATTACGTCAGTATTCAATGCATGCATGAGAATTGGATATTTTCTCATTGCCTGGAAACGAGCAGTAATACTAATGATACCTAAACCGGGAAAACCTCATAACAACCCTGCGAATTATCGGCCAATCAACCTGTTATCCACATTATCTAAATAACTGGAGAGAGCGATATACATAGGTTAAATGATCACTTGAAGACAAACAGCATTCTTCTGAGATTACAGTTCGGATTCAAGAACTCTCACTCAGCCATGCATCAGGTTCTGAGACTCTCGGAAATCATAGAAAACGGCTTTGAGCACAAGATGCACAGGCTCATTGCATTTGTGGATGTAGCTCAGGCGTTTGATCGGATTTGGATGGATGGGCTTGTTCACAAAATGATAACGATAATCACTCCCCCACGTCTGTTGAAGATAATTGTCTCCTTTCTATCTGATAAGACCTTTCAGGTTCGAGTCAACTCCTACACTTATACCACGCGTCAAATACTAACTGGTGTTCCACAGGGATCAATCCGGGGCCCTATATTATTTAATGTATATATGTCCGATATTCCCACTCCCCACAATTCAAGCATCGCTATGTATGCTGATGACACAGCGATAATATCCCAAGATCAGGATATTAATAACGCAGCCAATAACCTACAAGAAACTTTAAACCAACTTAACATATGGTATAGCAAATGGAAGCTCACTATCAACGCAAATAAATGCTAAGCTAAAATATTTACTAGAATCTACTCATCAATGACACTCCTATTTAATGGAACCCAAAGGACAGCGCAGTACGCTATCTTGGCATACACTTCGATAGAAAACTAAAATGGAGCCTTCACATTAATAAAAAATTATCGGAATCATACGCCAGATTGACTATGCTATACCCGATCACCAATAAAAAATCATCTCTCAGAACAGAATGCGGGACTTTAATGTACACGTCGTTAATACGACCTATTCTCACTTATTGATGCAGTATATGAAGTGCCACATCAAAAACCAATCTCAATAAAATCCAGGTACTACAAAATAAAGTTCTGCGAATAATTACCAAAGCTGAGTGGTTTATTCGAAACTCTCAGTTACACAAAGAAACGGACATCCTCACAATTCAACAGTTTATTAATCAAACAACTAAAAAATGTTACGATAATAATAACCAGTGTGATAGTGCAAACTATTATAGCTTGGGACAAAAATCAGTGCACATGAGAGTAAAACGTAAACTGACAGTTGATCTACTAAATAGTGACAGTGAGTGAATTACATCCAAAAATTTCCTGTGAACTAAACTCATTAAAGTAGTACTCCCTTGGTTCTCAATACCATGACTCTAGTGCAGGGGTCGGCAACCTTTTTCGGACGGCGGGCCATTTTTAAAATAAATGTTTTTATGCGGGCCGCACATTCAAATGTAACTTAAATAGTGCTTTTATATCATATACGAGTATAAATATTATTAAAAATAAATGTAGAAAAAAATTATTTTTTATTGACACGCTATAATTCCAATAATGTTAGAGAACAAAAATTTTACAATTCTTAAAAGGGAAAAAAAAAGAAAATACAATTCCAATTAAATATGTATAAATATGTAAATATAAAATATATAAATATAAAAAAAATTGTAGTGAAACGTCATACGGCTGTCAACATGAACGCACATATGAACATACAGTAGCAAACTGGCGAAATGAAAGAATTAGTGATGGGCCTATCCGGAATGAATAATTGGAAAGTTTCCGATTGTTCAAAAAATCGGAAGGTTCCTATTATTTCGGAACTTTTCGGAATTCGATCATTTTACTGTTCGGTGCACAAAATTCGGAACTTTCGGAATTCGATTATTTTACTATTCGGTACACAAAATGAGAAAACGAAATGCCAATTTGAACTGAACGGAATACGGAATGTTGTATTGACTCACTTGACTGCTATATGCTGGTTGGCGAATGTCGACGGGTCGCGCCGTGTGCGCATGTGTATGATACGTGAATGGCACTAATGGCAGTGGTATTTCGTAGATTAATTATTAGATAGTACACCTACATTCAAGTATTGTTTTATACTATCTATTATGTACTTTATGTGCTATTAAACTTTAAAATATCACTACCATTTTCCGACAGTCTATTAACGTAACTACTGTAATAATTTGAAAAATATTTTATTTCCTCATATCCCACTGTGCGACTCAAACTTATAAATTGTTTTTTAGGATACTGCTGGCTACTACTGGTCTAGGCCGGTAAATTTTATCTACCGGACTCGTTTGTAACAATGTAAACGCTAGTTACCAATGCAGTATCCTAAAAAATCTTATACGATACACGACCGGTAGAATTCTTATGGCCTTGCCAAACATACAGGTCTCGCCCTACGGTTCGACCTGTAAAGTATTGGCGCGGCCATAAAAATGTTGCTACCGGTCTAATAACGTAAATAGCTATTACTGACCGTCCTACAAACCCAAACAATAGATGCCAACGCAGATAAGGGCTTGCGGCGAGACGGCGAGTGCTCTCATCGTAAATTTGCACGCACTTCATCTTCCTTCCGCTTGTTGTTATTTCGCTCGTTTTCCTTTGCTTGCATTTACGGAATGTAAAATAATCGGATGATATTCCGATTTTATAAACATTCCGAAATGGAACATTCCGATTATTGAAATCATCCGATTATGCCCATCACTAGAAAGAATGCTACACTTGCTAAGCGAGACGTCGTATTCGCTTGGGAGTGCGGATTAAACTTGCGCAGTAAAATCGGTTTCCCACTATGCTTCTGTTTGTCGCGCATTTTTGTCACCGGCCACATTTCGGCACGCTTACGCTCTAAGTTTGTTGATTTTTCCTAAAGTTATATTGGTGCTTTGGCGGGCCGCGCAAAAAGTTGCAAAGGGCCGCATGCGGCCCGCGGGCCGCAGGTTGCCGACCCCTGCTCTAGTGCATAGTGATGTCAGTGGGATAAGAAACTAAAAATTAACTCTGCCATGAATAGCAGTTGATGCTGAACCGGCATAAACATAAAAAAAAAAAAAAACATATTCATGATATTAAATGGTATGCTAGCAACTAAAATAATCGATTACTTAGCCGCTGGAATCGAACAGAAAATGTACACTAACTGATTTGCAGCCTCAGTAGGAGCTTACAAAAAACAACTACCTAATGTCAATTTAGTTATGCAACGCTTATCGGCTTATTGCTTTATAAAAACGAGCTTTAGCTGGACGCTATGGATGCTGACTGAAATGGAATCCATTTACTATTTTAACAATTAAATAAATAACGTTAGTAGAAATCCAGAATTACTTAAAATTATTTCACTATTATCAAGCAAGCAAAACGTCGTAAACAATAAAAACTTAAATTACGTATACGAGTTAAAAGCGTGAATGCATTCAATTGATTTCAATAAGAATTTCAACCGGTGGGCTGTAAACGCTATATAGAAATATGATAGTGACAAAGAAACCTGACCTGCGATCCTCAAGAAGTACAACCTCTCTAGGGGCTTCGTGCGACGCCGTGGGTCACTTTCATCGTCAGCGAAACAATAATAAGATATACTGGAATAAAATTAAAAAACATACAAACATACCACTAAACGATTTTATCAACGCTGTTGAATTTGTTTTAAATACAACTTATTTTACATACAATAATAATATTTATTCTCAAACGTTTGGATGTGCAATGGGTTCACCTATTTCATCAACAATTGCTAACCTCGTAATGGAAGATATCGAAACTAATATTCTGAATCACAATACCAATTTCTCTCTTTATCTAAGATATGTGGATGACATCATTATGGCTACAGACACTCAAAACAAACAAATATTTTTTAACCTTTTTAATAACGTACACCCCAGACTTAAATTTACTATAGAAAATGAAAATTCCAATTGCTCTTTAAATTTTTTAGACCTTACACTTTTCAGACAAAAAAATGGTTTTATCTTAACAAATTGGTACCGAAAAAGCATTAAAACAAACAGATACTTAAATTATAACTCCAACACAACAATCAAATATAAAATCAGCGTTATAAATAGTTTAGTTGACAGAGCAATTCAGTTATCATCAAAACAATTTCATAAAAAAAACTTAGAACTAATTACACAAATTCTTGTTACAAATAATTATCCAATTGAATTCATCAATAAACATATTAATTTCCGAATTAAAAAAATCAAAAACCAAAATAAACTTAACCAATCCATTTCCCTACAACCTAACTGCTTAGGCAATGATTTCAATATTTCAAATAACTCATCAAAAAATAAATATGTTTCTATTGAATACATTCCCAATCTTGCTGAAAAAATTGAAACCGAACTTAAAAAGCATAATATAAAAACAGCATTTAATAACAACAATAACCTAGGTAATACATCCCTAACTGATCACGCAACTAAACACTTTCATAATTTCAACTTTAATACACCCACTATCTTACATAGAGAGAGCAATTTAAAAAAACGCCTTTGCTTGGAGATGATAGAAATACAAAAAAGCCCAACCACCATTAATTACAAAACAGACATAGATAACTTAAGTTCTATTTACCATAACTTATTCAAATAAATTATATCGGGTGTTTTTGTACTTCTCAAACTTATAAACAACCTTTTTGGAATCTAACTCATATTTCTTACAATTAATTATTCTCAAAACTCATAAAATTTTTAACTTTAATACAACCCTGTCTTATTATTAACATTTGTACTATTGCTACAAAAAAAAACTAGGACAACGTTTTTTTAGCTGTGTGAATCTGCATTTTTAATTGGCAACTGATATGTGATTAACTTTCAAATTATTTCAAAACGTCACTGTCAATCATGCCTAAAGCAAGTTCAGTTTCAAAAGCTAGGAGTAATGCTGGCATACAAAACGGTGTAACTATTCAGCAAATTGCATGTTGATTTAGTTTTATAACTATTTTATATTGTAGCTTTTGATATTAAAATGTTATGACATGTAAATAATTCTAACCTGTCATATGACAGTTTCTTAAGGTCATTTAATCAACTAAAACAATAAAAATGCATGGCTAATGGATTTGGAGGTTGTCCTAGTTTTTTGTGGTACCAATAGTACATATTTTCAAACCGACTGCGCAGCGCGATAATGTACTTTTAGGAAATAACCTTGCATGCTTTTATTTCAAGTTCACTTATTGTTTGCATTCAAACATTCGCATTCCATACGAAATGATTATTGTAAATTTATTTAAAACAATTTCACCCCTACAAGCGACAGCTTTTTAACATGTTTGTGCCTACGTCGTTCTAATTAAAATTTTATAATGTAAATGTCTTAGTCGCTAAAAATTTTAACTAAGTTTTAAAGTGTTTCTATTTAAGTTCAAATTTAAACATATCATCAACAACTTGCAATAAATGACTCTACAATTAAAACTATTATGTAAGTATGCAGGTTTTTAGAAGGGAATGTTTTCGCTAATTCTACTTGTTTTTTTACTTAAAATTTTGAATAAACTATTGAATCTAGTTAAGTCTCTGTCACTCTCTTTAAGTCGCCTTTTAATCTCATTTTCTGTGATTTATATCGCTGAAATGTCTTGATGTCTAACATGTGAACAAATGAAAATGAAATCAAGCCTGGCTTTGAAATATTTGTGGTATGAATAATATGTTGGTGGCACTGTAAGTCTATGTCAAATTCGAGGTTTGCAGGTTAGGTTTTCCATCAGTTTTGACACAGACTGACGCAAAACCTAACCTGCTAACCTCGAACTGGTCATAGACTTACAGTGCCACTAGCATATTATTCATACAACAAATATTTCAAAGCCAAGCTTGATTTCATTTTCGTTGGCTCACATGCTTATCATGCTTGTATTTTTAATTGCTCATGTAGGTCACTTGAATTCCAAGTTGTTAAATATGATATTTAATTACCAACCAGGAACACCTGAGGACGGGAGTAGATCAAAAACTCCCGAAACTTCGTGTGATAAACAACCGAGACTGTGGAAAAAGTCCGATAAAACATATCACTTAATTATTTGTTCAAAAAATTATCATCTGCTTCTAATTTGAAATTCGTTGATTTGACTATACGTTAGTTAGTTATCTGAACAAGCTTTGTTGCACTGTAAATTTTCAAATTTAAGCTCATGTAATTTTCAGAAAAATATGAGTTTCCATTTAAAAAGTGCCCGAGTACGTTATAACTTGAACAAGACAGTAGTTACAGCAAAAGATGTCTAAAAATTAACAATAGTATTTGTGAATGTTTTTTTTAAATCTTGACCAACAATTTAATTTAATTGGTTATTCCGTTCGAAATACATTTAAAAGAAACTTTCCTACTTATAAAAGAGATAATAACTACTCATTAACGTTTTTTGGCCAGAGCTTAGTTTTTTAAGTACCGTTTTGAAATTCCGCCGCTGCACCGCTGCGGTCGGCATTTGGCGCATGCGCGCTGTGTACCGCTATCTGTTGGCAAACCGCAGACGCCATTATAAAATTATTCGACCGTGTTTACGTTTGTTTGTGAGTATTTGAAATGCTTCCTACGATTGAGAATGCCGCCGCCTGTGAAATACGCGCTGTGATTCGTTTTCTTAGTGTTAAGGACGTGAAAGCGGCTGAAATTCTAAGTCAGATCAGTGAAGTGTATGGAAAAAACAATATAAGCGATGGGATGGTACCGAAATGAGTGAGAGCTTTTAAAGATGGCCGTACGAATGTGCATGACGAGGAACGATCATACCATTTGGCTGGGAACAACCTGATCACCCTCCGTACAGCCCCGATCTAGCGCCAAGTGACTACCACGTGTTCCTGCATTTGAAGAAGCATCTGGATGGTCAGCGCCATGACGACGATGAAGATGTAAACACGACCGTGTTGCAGTGGTTGTCTAATCAGGTGGCAAATTTCTACGAGAATGGTCTTCAAAAGCTGGTTGTACGATACGATAAGTGCTTTAGTATTGGTGGGAACTATGTAGAAAAGGGTTAGGTAAATTGCTCGAATGCAATTGCTCGAAGACGAATTGCTCGAAATCAGTTGCTCGAAAGTCAATTGCTCGAATGTGACTCTGCTCGAATTGCAAGTTTCTCGAACAGCAATTGCTCGATTACCTGTTGCTCGAAAGTTCAGCATAAAAATAATTTGTAGTGTGTTGTTTGACCCATCAGCCGTAACTACAATGTTAAGCTTGAGACAGAATCTCCATGTAATTTTAATCCCGTCTAATGAACTTTCAAAAACAGATTGATAAACTCCACAATGTTAGTGATTTGCGATTTGTGGAAACTTTAGAGATGAATTTCTTTAATGTGTACCTCTATAATCCCGGCAGTAATGTTATTATAGAACCTATAAAGTTAAGGAATGCTTAATTTTTCCGTGTTCCCAAGACTTGGAAATTGTAAAATCCTGTTTAACCCTCAAATTACACTCTTGAACTTCAATTTTTTAAATGCATATTGAACCAACTAATACAAAAGAAGCTGCTTTTATTCTAAAGGTAGGTATTTGATTAACAGTTCAATTGCATTGATTGTTCACAGCAAAATGTTAACGTGTTTTGCAGCATTTATTTAGCTAGTTTTCTATAAAAAAGTAAAATCATGGTAAGCCGTTCCAAAATATAATTTCTTCTATAAATTCTGTAAATAGTACAGATTCTTCGCAAGCAACAACAAGTATATACAGTAATTGCAATTTTATGTTTTGTAGCTAGTAATTTTATAAAATATCCAACAACAAAACGTGTCAAGAAATTTTTAATTGTTAGGCTAGTTGCTACGACGTGAGTGGAAAAATAGCCGCCCAAAAAAATCCCCCCGAAAAAACGTCCCGGAAAAATACCTCAAGGAAAAAATGCCACCAGAAATAAATGTCCGTGGAAACCGCAGGAAAAGAAAATGTAAGCTACAAAATGACATTTGCAATTGACAATTAAGTTTTGCTTTAACATTATAGTTTTGTTAAAAAAGCTATACTATTTAGATGATTTTTGAGGCTTTCACGGCCATTGTCATTAAGTAACAAACGACTTCCGGGATTGGACCGTGTCATGATTGAGATCGCAGAACTCAACGTTTCGCCCACTTTCGTAAGGGGCTTCATCAGGAGGAAAAAGGCAAAAGAGCACGGTAACTCAACGTGTTAACCACGCCAGAGGCGAAACTCTTTGCAAAGGGAAGGCACAGAAGAGCACGGTAACTCAACGTGTTAACCACGTCAGAGGCGAAACTCGACTGACTATCGGAAGAAGAAAAGCGAGAATTTATAGGCAAGCGCCGTAGCGATTCAGCAAATGCCATCGCGGTTCAGTGACGGAGGGCGGGGCTTAGGAATTAGCACTTTCCACATAGAAGGAAGGGGAAAGCCTTCGTCCCGATTGAAATTATTAGGGTGTTTGCAAATCTCAATGGCTTCGCGAATCTTTCTGCTAAAGAAGAATGGGGATTTCAGATGATGGAAGTTTCATCAAAAAGGATCTTATGACCAGTATCGCGTTGGTGTTCGGCGATGGCCGATGATGAAACGAGACCTGACTTGAGACAGCGCTGGTGCTCAGAGATGCGAGTTTTCACCGAACGACCTGTTTCACCAATGTATACAGCATTACAAGAGCAAGGGACTCTATAAACACCATTAGATGACATAGTGTTTAATTTATCCTTAGATGAAGGAAGAACCTGTGAGATTTTGCTCGGGGGTTTGAATACTGTTTTAATGTTTTGTTTTCGAAGAAACTTTCCTATGCGGTCCGTGACTTGGTGGATATAGGGAAGAAAGACTATTGCTGCAGGAGGATCGGGTTTTGGAGGTTTGGGTGGCCGTGGGTAAAGATGGCGATTGATGGCAGACTGTATATCCCTAGCACGGTAACCGTTATTCCTAAGAGCTTTCCGAATGTGATTTAATTCATCGTGGATATTATCGGGTTGGGATATGGAAACAGCCCGGTGTACAAGTGAATTGATAACGGAAAGTTTCTGTGTAGGATGATGGTGGGAATCGGCATGTAGATAGCGATCAGTGTGAGTAGGTTTGCGATATACAGAATGACCAAGTTTGCCACTGGGTTGGCGAGAGACCTGTACATCTAAGAAAGGAAGGGAACCGTTACTTTCTATCTCCATGGTAAAGTTAATGTCTGGATGTTGACTATTGAGATGATTTAAGAAGACGGGTAACGTGTCTTTACCATGTCGCCAAATAATAAAGGTATCATCAACGTATCGGAACCAAACCTTGGGTTTTAATTCTGAAGATTCCAGAGCTACGGTTTCGAAAGCTTCCATGAAGATATTGGCAACGACAGGTGAAAGAGGAGAACCCATGGCCGCACCAGAGATTTGTTTAAAGAACTGACCTTGAAATAGGAAATAAGTGGAAGAAAGGCATTTGTCTATCAGGGCAGGTAGACTTGAAGACATCTCCCCATGCTCTGATAACAACTGTTGGATTATGACTATGGAATCGGGAATAGGAACTTTGGTAAAAAGGGAAGTGACATCGAAACTCACAAGTAAATCCTCAGGTTCAACGCTTATATTCAGGGTGTTAATTAAGTACGTAGACAAACTTTAAGGGGTGATTCCTTGATCAATTCTAAGATAAAAAGTTCATATAAAAATGGGACCTAAACGGCTTCGTTTTCAAGATACAGGGTGTTGAAGTTTAAACAAAATTTTCTTTTTTTTTTCAAAAATCTGGAAAACGCCTAGAGGTATTCTAATGAAACTTGGTGTAGGTTAGTATTTCATAAAGTGGGACTGTTTGCTCAAAATAAATTTAATTTATTTCCACCAGTGGCGTGCATGGGGGCCACCTCACTTACCTTATTTTAGGAAAATCTGGTACGCCACTGTTTTCAGCGAATACGATAAGTTTTTTAGCTTTATCCATTAAAACTACACAAAAGATGTATCTTTAATTTTTTTGATAGAATAAACCTTTTTCGAGAAAAACAAAAAAATCTGTAACACCAATTTTGTTCATTATAATAAGAACTTCCACAAAAATAACAGTGAGCCTTGATAAACAATAGTAATTCGTTTGTTCGAAACTATCAACAACTTGACATTTGTTAAAATTTGTTAAAAAGGCGGTTATTTGTAGTTGTCTAACTGGGTTAGTAAATTTATTTTCAATTTGTTTAAAATGGTCAATTTCACCAACAACGAAATGGCAGACATGCACTTTCTGTATGGAATGGCTCATGGTAACGCTCGCGCAGCAAGACGTCTGTATCACGAAAGATTTCCTCAACGTCCTGTGCCTAACGCGCAAACTTTTATTAATATCCACGCACGACTTTGTGAAGCAGGCAGTTTTAAGAAGTCCACTAACCCCATAGGAAGACCTGCAAGAGTAAGAACAGTTCAGATGGAGGAAGCTGTCCTTAACGAAATTGAAAGAAATCCTGAAACAAGTACCCGGAAAATGGCACTTCTACTAAACCTTACCCATGTAACAGTATGGCAAATTTTAAGAGACCAGCAAGCTTTATCCCTATCATATTCAACGCGTGCAAGCTCTTTTGCCTAGAGATTTGCCTCAGCGAGTAGCTTTTTGCACTTGGTTACAAAATAAAATAGCGACGAATCCAAGATTTTTATCCCAGGTGTTGTTTACGGACGAAGCATGCTTTTCCCGAAATGCAATCATAAACTTTAATAATAATCACGTATGGGCTGAAGAAAATCCACAGGCTATAGTTGAAAAAAATTACCAGAATCAGTTTTCTTTAAATGTTTGGATTGGAATTGTAGGCGATTTTTTAATTGGACCTTATTTCTTCCTCTTAGACTTAATGGCGACCAATATCGACGGTTTTTAGAAGACATCCTGCCTGAACTCTTAGAAGATGTCCCACTTAGGGAAAGGCGACGGCTATGGTTAATGTACGATGGTGCGCCACCGCACTTTAGCTAAGCTGCGCGTCAATATTTAGACCAAAATTATGCTGCTCGCTAGATTGGACGCTCCGGACCACAATCGTGGCCGCCTAGATCGCCCGATTTGAATCCTTTGGATTTCTTCGTTTGGGGGCACCTAAAATCGTTAGTGTACAAAACTCCAATTCAGAATGTGGAAGATTTAAGAAACCGCATACAAGAGTCATGTGCCATTATTAGAAATACTCCTGGTATTTTCGAACGAGTCCGCCAGTCGATGATAAGGCGCGCAAACGCATGCATTGAGGTCGGAGGTGGCCATTTTCAACATTTCCTCTGAGACAATGCTCTTTGATTAATTATTTCCATAGCAGTAGTGTATTCAAGTATTGTAGCTATTGTCAGATTATTTGTTATTAAATATTTTTTTAAAACTTCTTTAAACCGTATTTTGAAAACGAAGCCGTTTAGGTCTCATGAATGTCGAGCGAAATTGCTGTTACAGATTTTACCGTTTTTCTCGAAAAAGGTTTATTCTATCAAAAAAATTAAAGATACATCTTTTGTGTAGTTTTAATGGATAAAGCTAAAAAACTTATCGTATTCGCTGAAGAACAGTGGCGTACCAGATTTTCCTAAAATAAGGTAAGTGAGGTGGCCCCCATGCACGCCACTGGTGGAAATAAATTAAATTTATTTTGAGCAAACAGTCCCACTTTATGAAATACTAACCTACACCAAGTTTCATTCGAATAACTCAAGGCGTTTTTCAGATTTTTGAAAAAAAAAGAAAATTTTGTTTAAACTTCAACACCCTGTATCTTGAAAACGAAGCCGTTTAGGTCCATGTTTATATGAACTTTTTATCTTAGAATTGATCAAGGAATCACCCCTTAAAGTTTGTCTACGTACTTAATTACACCCTGTATATATTTATTTGAAAACTTAAAACTGTTCTACAGGCTTGAAAGTTTTTCTAAAGAACATGGGAAAGGTTGCGAAAGTTTCATATAAATTTGATTTGAAAATGCTGCAATTTTCTGATAATTTGCCGCAGATTTTGATCATTACTGTAAATATGTTACAGGGCTGTACAAACTTGCTAACAATTTGCTATGCATATAATAAATCCGTGTCCGGAAATGAATCATGTATGATATATTAAGCTTGAATTTTACAATTCTTCGAAGCAGACAGGACAGTAAATACGTTAATGACAGGAATGGCCAGAGAATCCTTTAATGTCTAAAGACATTTATTATTATTATTATTATTATTATTATAAGCTGACTTCGGACTCATCTCGGCCATCTACAATTTGGGACCCCTTCTTACATCAGGTAACGGGACTCTGCTGAGATCTCACTAAATGTTTTCCTAGAATATCTGGGAGGAAAATATAAATATTAAATGATTAGCCACAAAACATTATAAAACGTAAAACTGCAATTACGGTATATACTTGTTGCTTATGAAGAATCTGTACTATTTATAGAATTTATAGAAGAAGAATGTATATTTCGGTGTGAAACGACTTACTACGAATTTACTTTTTTATAAATAACTAGCTAAATAAATGCTGCAAACACGTTAAAATTTTGCTGTCAACAACCAATACAATTGAACTGTTAATCAAATACCTATCTGCAGCATAAAAGCAGCTTCTTTTGTATTAGTTGGTTCAAAATGCATTTAAAAAATTTAAGCTCAAGAGTGTAATTTCAAGGTTAAACAGGAATTACAATTTCCAAATCTGCGAACAGAAAAAAAATTAAACATTCCATATCTTTATAGGTTCTATAAAATACAATACAAATTATTTTTATGCTGAACTGGGAAAATGTACACATTTGTATGGAACTGCAGAGCAACAAGTTTGACTTTCCATCTACTAAAAATATAAAATTTCCATGAATTTAAGAATATTGAAGTTACTAAAATACTAATGTGAAACTGTAAGGTGAATATGATCCTTGTTCAGATGTTAAAACCACATAAATTCGAGCAAAACGTTTTCGAGAAATTGCGGTTCGAGGAACTTGTATTTCGAGAAAAGTTACATTCGAGCAATTTGATTTTCGAGCAATTGATTTCGAGCAATTGATTTCCAGCAATTGCATTCGAGGAATTTGCCGGAGACGGTAGAAAAGTAAATTAAAGTACAGGCTTTTATGTAAAAATAAAATTGTTAAGAAAAGCCTACTTGTTTTATTTTATTTCAAACGGTACTTACTTAAAAACACGTCTCGTATATATTTGGGATTAATTATGTAGATAAAATTTAATATGTAAGACAATAATTATACAACCCATTCCCATCTCCAAGCCTCTCTATCATATGCCATCTCTTCTTCCATGTCACGCTCTCTCATTGCTCGCCTTACGCCCTCATTCCAATATTTATGTGGTCGCCTTTTTTTATTCTTTCTTGCTGGTTTCCACATAAACAATCGTTTCGGCATCTTGTGTCCTCCATTCGTAGCAGGTGTTCAAACCATTTTAAACTTCTTTTTGTTATTATTTCTACAACCGTTTCTGTAGCTGACATTACATTACGAATTTCTCCATTTCTAACATGCTGGAGTCTAGATACCCTGGCGCTTTTTCGTAGATAAGCCATCTCCACAGCGTTTATTTTCCGGTTTTCATGTTCTTTATTGCCCAAACTTCGCTCCCATAACATAGCACCGTTTCGACCGTAACTTGACCAATTCGCTTTTTGTTGTTTCTACTAATATTTTTGTCTCACCAAATGGAATTGAGTGCGCCTGTTACCTTTCTTATGTTTTGTATTCTTTGGTTTATTTCCTGCTTTCCTATTCCATCTTTATCCACCACTGCTCCTAAATACTTAAATTTGTCCACTTGCTTTACTTGTGTGTTATCATTTAACAAAACCTCAAACTTTGCTTCAGAGTTTACAACTAATATTGTGTCTTTTCTAAGCTTACTTGCAGACCCCATATCTGATATTCTGTGTATAATCGTTTGAGCATAAATTCCATGTGATATGAATTCTGAACAACGACTCATAATGTTCTTTCCATTGGTTCATACTAATCAATGAAAAAGACTTTTCTTTATTATTTCTTTTAATACTTCTTATGGTTTGCATTACTCCCGTTGACTGTGCAATGTAAGAGTTAATTTGATTGCATGTTTGTTCCCAGAATTTTATCTTTTCTGTCTTTATTTCTCTTCTTAGTTCTCTATTTCTGTCCTTGTATGCTTGTTTTTTATTTATAACAAAATTAGCTCAAAGTATTCCACAAGACTTGTTGAATAAGCTTGTATTGCATCATGTGTTGGTTACAATTAACGACATGCACGTAAATTGTAGGTACTTTCATAAGATGGAACAAACCGCAAAACCACATAACAAATCGAATTGACGTCATGTGCTCCCGACTTCGTGTTTTGAATTCGGAATTACAATATTTTCAATCTACAGGGTGACCTATTTCGAAGGTTTTGCTTGGGAAGCATCTTTATAATAATTCATTCATTGATCACCTTATCATTTTTTACCTTTCAGTGTCCAGGACCATCCATACAACGCCGGAAGTGCAGTGGGGGTAATGGGGTGCAAGCAAATAATGAGTTCAAATGCATTGCCTTTCCGGAAATAATTTCGACAGGATCGGATTTGAATCCATGACCAACTGGTTGTTAAGCATGCTGCTTACCCACTCAATCTCCCAGGGGACCGGTATAGTAATTGTAGATCGAAACAAATGGCAATACGTACGTGAGATCTTTGTTAAAGCCGACAACAAAATTTGAATATATTCAATTGATTTAAAGTTTTGTCATTTTTGAAATTATAATACTAACTTGTTTATTGCCAACATATGGAAAACCAATAAAATCTTCATTGTGGCACATTACTTAATTCGAACATACCTACTCTGGTATGCATAGTTTAAAAGTTGTAGCATAAAGTTACGTTTTGTTAAATATAAATTATAGTTGGCTATGGCACTTCTAGGGATGGACTGCGACCGTAAAATTATTGAATATGCAACAAAGTTGATTAAAAAATGAATACGAACAATCGTCAGACTTAAAAACATGCTTAAACACAAAATTATAATTTTAAGTTTTGAGATACTTACACAAAATGAAGTAGATACATAAATAGTGAAGACACAGCAAATCAAACTAAAAGTTTCTTTCTTACTTAATAAGCTACTTTTTCCTGCAACTTTGTTAATAATGGAATTAGTGTCAATGCTGTTTAAAATGCCTTTTTGATATGCCATTAACGTAAATGATGCCAAATTGTCATTTGATAACATATTTCTGAGTCTATTTTTAATAAACTTCATTTTAGAGAAGACACAGGACACACCTTGGCAATTGGAATAGTCAATAAATATTTATATGCCAATGACAACTTGCTGTACGATTCATTAAATAAATTACATTTCGATACTAATTGGTAGCAGGAAATTGCATAATTTTTACAGTTTTTTCCAGTTTATCTGCACTTTTCTTTTTTTGTCATTCTCTTCTTTGGATTACTTAAACTCCAAGTTCCGTTTAAGTAAGGAATATTCTTTAGCTAATGAATTTTTAATCTGTTGTTACAGAGAAAAATGTCATTTACGGCACAAGGCAAACAAATGCCACCAGAGGGAAGCTAGGTTGTTACTTACTGAAACTTGGTTACATAAAATTCCCTCAGGGGGTGTCAAATCGGATGAACGATTAGTTGAACGGCCACACTTTCCAACGCGAAGATATTTGACCCTGCACAATATTATCCCCGCTAGCTCAAAAGTCAAGACAAATGTAGGGTTTGCTGAAACGATATGTTGATGGTAGATAATTAGTTCGGCAGATGTTATTGCCTTGGCCACACGAATCAACCACATTTAACCCCTTCAGAATTCGAGACGGAGGAAAATGTAAACGTTTTTCAGTTTGATGTGTAACCAGACCTTCGTCGACAGGAACCTATCTTTGTTGATTGAAGCTACCAGCTGCTACAAAATGAATAATCGCAAATTATACAGTAAAGCAAAGAGGGTAATTTTAACGAGCTATCTACGAGGCTTGTATGACTAAAACTCATCCCTAATTAATTAGCCTTGGAAACAGGTGCAATAATCCAGTTGGCGTTTTGTAACGTTAATAATGTTTTTGCACTACTAGTCTCAGAACGCACCGTTATTGGCCTATATTTAGGTCGTGAAGTTGATTTTCTCCACCAAGGGAGAGAAAGTAAAATAAACAATTTTCACCGTGGTAACTAATAAATTGCTAAGTTACCAAATATGACCATTTTAATTTTGACGTTTTAAAGAGCTGTATTGTCAGGTTGACAGTTAAAATATTTTCGAAATTTGTTGGGAATTTAGGTATTAAGCCGTTTGGTAGTGCAAAAAATAGTATATACACCACGGTAGCAAATCGTCTTATAACCTTCGCGCTTTAGATACTTCGCGCTGCGCTCAGGTTATAATACTTGCGCTTCGCTACCTTGATGTATAATATACTATATCTACTTTGCGTTTGTACTGAGGCTATTACAATACGCGTTTGCGTATCGTAATAGACACAAAGCGATGCTATAATAAAAATACTAAAAATTTTCATTTTTTTGCTTAAAAAAGTGGCAAAGTAGATAAAATACTGTATGATACCTCGTTTATAAGGCATTTTGTAGCACTTACCTCCTTTAGGGCACTCCTTGCTTCGCTCTTTGCACCCTAAATCCGTGCGTGCTAGAAAATGCTTCTTATAAAATTCGTATCATAATATACTAATTTTGCACTACTAGTCTCAGAACGCACCGTTATTGGCCTATTTTTAGGTCGTGAAGTTGATTTTTCCACGACCGGGAGTAGAAGTCGGTTTCTATAGCATCAAAATTGTGACAGAAGTAAAACATTTCTCTCCCTAGAGACAAAATAAGACAAAAATTTCCCTAGGAGTTTTCATTATGACTGACACAACATTATGTCAAATTCGAGGTTATCAGGTCAGGTTTTGCGTCAGTTTTGACATAAACTGACGCAAAACCTAACCTGCTAACCTCGAATTTGACATAATTGTGAGCTCTTGTCATAATGACTTACAGTGCCACCAACTTGAAAATTTACCATAAGCTACTAATTTTAAACTAATTGCAACTAAAACGTCAATAAATGACGTTTAAAAAAACGGGTTTTTCGTTTTAAATCCTCCTGCAACTTGAAAAAATAGTATATGCAACTCGTAGAGAATGCTATTTTGCTTCAGTGCAATTTCTGACTCTCGGGCTTCGTCCTCGAGTCCGAAATTGTACCTCAGCAAAATAACGCATTTCTCTGCCTCATTGCATAATCTACTATTCTCTACCAAGGGAGAGAAAGTAAAATAAACAATTTTCACCGTGGTAACTAATAAATTACGAAGTTACCAAATATGACTATTTTAATTTTGACGTTTTAAAGAGCTGTATTGTCAGGTTGACAGTTAAACATATTTTCGAAATTTGTTGGGAATTTAGGTATTAAAGCGTGTGATAGTGCAAAGAATAGTATATACACCACGGTAGCGAATCGTCTTATAACCTTTCGCGCTCAGTATCTAATATGCGCTCAGGTTATAATACTGCGCTTCGCTACCTTGATGTATAATATACTATTGTAAGCAAGTTCCTGGCGTCTCGAGATGATTCTGATTAAAAAAAATTGACTTGAAAATGGCGTTTTTGGTCTATAATTCTTCCAAGTTTGATCAACGTACGGTCATACAATTTTTGTGCGCTGAGGATGTGCAGCCATTACAAATTCGTACACGAATTATACATTTTGTATGAACTAAAGATGGGTTTTAATTAAACATTCCTCGTATTAAATAAATCAATGAGCAAAATAACACGTACAGGGTGAGCGAGCCTCGATGTCTCAGCTCTATTATAAGAAAAGGAAAAACGATACAAAAAAATCTGAAAAGAGGTTCTTAAATGGGATTGAGTAAGGTCCATTTTAACCAAATTTGCATATTTTTCCATATTTGGAAACTAAAGTAATGACGTCATCGAATGTTTTTTTCCCGGAAACATACCTATATTTTGGAATATTTAAAAAGTGTTAAATTTTTCTGAACACATTTTGTGAAGAAAAAAATCTTCGTTAAAAAATTATAAGCCAATTTCTAACAAAAGTATTATCAAAAATTCACAATCGTCAAGATTTAAACTAGTAGCCTTTGGAAACAAATAGCAAAGTCGCATCTGTCAATAATTAAACATTATTAATTATTATTTTTAATTAGTATTAATTATTAATTTAACATTAAAAAACACATAGGTAATATGTTATTACCATTACCACAGTGGGAACAGTATTGTAAGAATATTGACCCTTTTAACAATTTTTCTTTCCCTTCGAGAAGAAAATGCCTCGTTATTTGCACGTAAATTGCGTTCCAAACTTGCAAATATTTTTAAGCTTGGAATACCACGTTCGGGGTATCTCTGGGCGTATGACTAAACTGCTCTTCTAGGGTTCTTTTGAGATTCCCCATAAACTAATAACATGTCAACTTCTTTGTTGTGCTTGAACATTTTTCAAAGTCAAATGACAACAAAACAATATTTGTCAACCATTAGTTTAATTATTGACAGATGCGACTTTGCTATTTGTTTCTAAATGCTACTTGTTTATATCGTGACGATTGCGAATTTTTGATATTTGTTTTTTACAAAAAAATGCTTATATTTTTTTAACGGAAGAAGATAAGCAAATTTTTTTCTTCACAAAATGTGTTTATAAGAATTAGCTCTTTTTAAATATTCCAGAAAAAAACATTTGATGACGTCATTACTTCAGTTTCCAAATATCGCAAAATATGCAAATTTGGCTTAAAATGGACGTTACTCAATCACATTTAAGAACCTCTTTTCAGATGTTTTCTATCTTTTTACTTTTCTTATAATGTACACAACACTGTTAACCCTGACTCCTAAAAGACGTCATCATGTATACAAAGTAGCTAAATGTAATTTTATCCAGCTAATGTCGGAGTTTTTAATGATTAAAAATGCAAACAGGAAATGCTTGAAAGAGGCTAACAATTTGAACTTAAAGTAAATGCTCCATACATTTCGTATTTAAGCACACTTTTCCGTGACACAATATAATTCATTGAATTTCAAGTACATCTACTTGAGCTGACAGTAGAGCATTCCTTGTTGACGGAAAAAGGTCACCTTCGTTGCGAGCGGTGTTGTTCACATGTCAAGGGGTGGGAGAGTGAAAGATAAAGTTGGTCTGTGAGAGATGCTATCAAAGCGAGACCAGCGGTGTTGAACAGTCAAAATTGAGACCAAATTATCTAGGGAAGCGGGTGCTTGACAAAAGAAGTAGTTGCTCATGTTCAAATTCACCGGAGGTGAACTTGAAAAATAACTCAACCAAACGGCACTTGCCACTAGATATACTCGTTATTATTTGTAATTATTTGGATAAGGAGCCTCAGAATAAATCCGACTTTTAGCCTATATCGAAGATATATAACGCAACTAACGAACGTTTCCGTACCACGCGATACGACTGTCTTGATCGGATACCTCGAGCTGAATCTTAAATAGGGCGGTTTCGCCAAAGCCCAACGCCGAGGCTGCGGGTTTGCAGCCCCCGGTGAGCGACACGCTGGCTTTACAAGCTCAAACTCAAATGCCGCGGGTGAAGGAAAAATGCAGCTGCTGAGTTCAATGTCAAGTCAAGCTGCAAGAAATGCATTCTCAAAATACCTACTTTCTTTGAGAAGGAACATACTACGAGGAAAAGGAAGGAACCGGTATGAGATATCCGTTATCTCCAGTTATTACCAATATATTTATGGAAGCCTTGGTGAAAGACACTATTCAGTCCAGTGATCTTAAAAACTTAAATACTGTTTCCGCTACGTCGACGACACTTTCCTTATATGGCCCCATAGAAAAACAGCTCTTGAATCGCTGACAATAGATTAAGCCATACGATAAGTATATCGAAAAAGGACTCATACCGACTGCTACGTATCTCTATGCCTCATCTTATCATCATCCCCAATAAAAAAGATCGTAGATCAAGACTCTTATTCACCGAGTCAACGTTATTTGTGACGAGGATAGTAAACCGCAGAAACTAAGACATATGGAAGAAGCTTTACGGAAGAATGATACAGTCGACAAGATAACAGCAAGTCATGCCAAAACACGATAAAACCAAAGGAACCTAAACCTTTGAATTACGCCAATTTTTCTCTCATCGCCGGAGTAACCTATAAACTAAGAAAGGCCTTAGATAAGAAAAACATTGGGGTTCGCTATGGTAGAATGAGAAAGGTCGAACAATTAATACCTTCCACCAAAGACTCTTTGTCCAGGCTACAGACAGAAGGCTTTTATCAGCTCCAATATACTCGCAGCAAATCTTACATCGAACAAACGGGAAGAAGCATCCAATGTAATAAAGGAACACCAGAGCCACACACGACTTCGAAACACACAAAAATCAGCCATTGCAGAACACTCATTAGAACCAGGGGATCACAGAATAAATTACGACTCCGTGAACATATAAACCATTTAATAGTTATTTTCCCGATAGAAGACACTGCTAGGGTGATGAATTTGGCCCTGTAAATATGCTGTCAGTCATTAACAAAAGTTAGGTAATGCCAATTTTATACAAAATGATGGTTTTATGTTAATGTACAAAACGTGGTTGCCAGTTTTGGTTTTGGATTGTGTGCCACTTTTATTCTTGGTTAAGATAAATTTCATTAAAGACAACTTGCTCATGCTGAATACGCTTCATACTTGATGAAAGTAGTTTTTTAATGTAATTATAAATTGTATAAAATAGCTATTTATGCAACAAGTGCTAAAAGACGACGTTTATGCGCGAGACATGAAAATTATGAAACGAAGCCGAAGGCTGAGTTTCATAACATGTCTCGAGCAATAAACGACTTTTAGCACGCGTTGCATACAATATTTTATCTACGACCTTAATTTTACCGTTATTAATCCATAAATATCGATTTAAGAAAGGTTCGCATCTGCGACACTTTTAATTTATGTCATAATGAACAGTAGGCTACGCCGCGCGGGCGATTGTTTGGCCACGCCCCTGCTGTCAAAGTGAGTTACGAAATGTATAGTCTGTTCACTAAACATAAAAACACAAAGTGGCCTTTGATTTCTAAAATTTCATGAGTGTACTTGCAAAATGCATCTTTTGTCTAGGAATGTACTTACAAAAAGTTACTAAAACAAATAGGTTAAGAGTGTGACATTTAATTAGCATCTGTCATAACTACTTTTAAGGATGTTAAACAAATACTGTGTTGGATACTATTGATGTAGCATTTATTAATAAGTATTTTTATTACATTTTATAAAAGTTCAGGCAAGAATTTCCAGAATAGTATGTACTTTGACACTGAATTAATGATATTCATTAATTGTCATTTTTAAATTCAAAGTCACTTTTATGCAGGTATGGAAAAAAAAATACAGAATCCGTAGCACAAAAAGTTTACGTAAGTATATGCCAACTTCAAAAAAATTTATGTTTTTGTGTTTACTGAATGGCCTATAATTATTGATACTCCACATATGACTGTATTCATTACATAACGCTTTAATTATTTCAAAAACGCTTTACCTGTAACGCAAGAAGCAACTAGAATAGCTTTACAACTTCACTTGCAGTTCGAAATTGTAGTTTTGTAACCTCACTTCACTTTTAGCCCGTGTGCTAAAAGTAAACAGCTGATTTCTTTAAACACGGTAAACTATAAAACGTCACTTTTGGTGAAACAAGCTAGCGCTAAAAGGCATACTTTTAGTAGTGGTCGTAGATAAAATATTTTTTCCACGACCGGGAGTAGAAGTCGGTTTCTATAGCATCAAAATTGTGACAGAAGTAAAACATTTACTACCTAGAGACTAAATAAGACAAACATTTCCCTAGGGAATTTTCATTATGATTGACAGAACAATTATGTCAAATTTGAGGTCACAATTATGTCAAATTCGAGGTTAGCAGGTTAGGTTTTGCGTCAGTTTGTGTCAAAACTGACGCAAAACCTAACCTGCTAACCTCGAATTTGACATAATTGTGACCTCTTGTCATAATGACTTACAGTGCCACCAACCTTAAAATTTACCATAGGCTACTAATTTTAAAATAATAATTGTAACTAAAATGTCAATAAATGACGTTAAAAACGAGTTTTCGTTTTAACTTTTCCTGCAACGTGAAAAAAATAGTATATGCAACTCGGAGAGAATACTATTTTCCTTCAGTGCAAAATAGTACCTCAGCAAAACAACGCATTTCTCTCCCTCATTGCATAATCTACTATAAATATTACAGTTTATATATTTTATAGGGCGCAAAGTAAACCATTCTCGCCCGAGGGCGAAAAAGTAAATTTTTCTGACCATGTTTACGTAGTTGCTGCGGAAATGCACCTTGTTTGTATTAGATCCTGGTATTATGATTTTTAATGTTAATAGTTGGAAAATCTTTGCGTATAAAAATAAATCGCACCACGCCTTTCCGGTTGATGATAAAATTATGTACCGGGTGGCCATAAATATCTGATATCACATTACCTTTGGAATCAACACCGCTTTATTAAAGTGATGAATCCAACTAAACTAAATGTCATTAATGTCGTCACAACTACAATTCCTATCTGTCAAAAATTATTACAGATTGCAATAAGTAATGGAGTTAGAACAGGAGATTTTTATAATCGAGTCGTAGGCTAAACAGCAGAATCCGGGGCAAATTCCCCTCCTCTTATTGCATTTTATTACATTACATAGGTACCAATACTTATTGTAATTGCAATATAATGCTAACCAACATTTATAAGTAGCTAATTCCATGGCTACCGGAATCTCAGATATTTATGGTGTTCGAGTTGTAGATCTCAAAACAATATTTGGAGTTTACAGAAGGCCTATCTCAAAATTAGTATTGTTGAAAAGTGCTGAATGAAGGGAGTTTGAAGGAATTTCGTTTCTTTATTTGAAGGCTGGGAGAATGTTGCGGATATATTGATTTTATTTATATTGTTAGAAAAATCATATAGTCGCTTTTTGTCAACAAAAAAAAAACGATATGGGGTATTATTTACATATTTTGACTCTAAAGTATGCCGCTGCTGCATACCCTTTCTGGCTACCATCACAAAAAACGTGCAATTGCACCTCAAGTGTATTGTTGTTCAGTCCATACCATCGAGGTACCTTAAGATTAGTTAACTTCTTCATGTCAGCTATCCAAATTTTCCATTTATCAAATAATTTAGGAGACAATTTTTCATTCCAGTCTAATTTCTCCATCCAAATTTCTTGAAGCAGAATTCTTCCTTGGATTGTAAAAGCGGCTAACATTCCAAGCGGGTCATATATAGACATAACAATTCTCAAAACTTCTTTTTTAGTTGGCATTGCGGAGTGATTAAGTATATTGTCAAATTTTTCCGTGAAACGGATAGAAAAGCTAAAAGTATCATCTTTAGGATTCCATAGAAGCCCTAATACTCTTTCAATTGTTGATTGTTCTATATTGAGCGACGTTTGACTTTTTGCACGTAGTTCAGGTGGAATCCCCTCTAGCAGATGCATCGAATTTGTAATCCAGTTTCGTATCTTGAAACCACCAAATGCATGTACCTCTATCACTTCTTTAACGACTTTGATAGCTTGCTGTTCGTTCAAAAAACTGTCCAGATAATCGTCCATATAGTGATGTTTATGGATAGCTTTGACAGCCTCAGGAAATTGTATAGCATATTCATCGGCATTTCTTCTAATGGCATATATGGCACAGCTTGGTGAACATATGGAACCAAAAATCATCACTTTCATCTTATAGACTTCAGGAGGAGACTTTCGATCTCTACCTCGCCACAAAAAACGCTGAGTTTCCTGATCCTCAGGCCTAATGCGAACTTGTAAAAACATCTCCTGAATGTCTCCAGACACAGCAATGGGATACTGTCGAAATTTGAAGAGAACATTTAATAAAGAATTTAGAAGGGGATATAGTCATTTTAGCAGATGAAACAAGCCCTAGAAATTCATGGCCTAAAGGCAGAGTGCTACGAACTTATCCAGGAAAAGATGGATATGTTCGAGTTGTAGATCTCAAAACAATATTTGGAGTTTACAGAAGGCCTATCTCAAAATTAGTATTGTTGAAAAGTGCTGAATGAAGGGAGTTTGAAGGAATTTCGTTTCTTTATTTTGAAGGCTGGGAGAATGTTGCGGATATATTGATTTTATTTATATTGTTAGAAAAATCATATAGTCGCTTTTTGTCAACAAAAAAATAAATAAAGTTATTCTGACACAAAAACGTGTTAACAGTTAATTTTAGCCGACAGTCTAGCTTTAAAAGTATACGCCAATACATATGGCCACCCGGTATATATCTCTGGCGCAAGAGCGATTTCATCCCTTGATTATTTACAGCCCTCCCTTCGGTCTGGCTCCAAACTATCATCGCGGACTGAAATCGCTTACCTTGCGCCCTTGATATATAAACGACTATTTTATTATACCTGCATCAGAATCGCCGTTTAAAGCACGCCTGAGCGTTCGAATACAGGCGATTAAAGCTCGCCGAGCTTTAAAGGTTGTCAAGGAAACGACTGAATGCAACAACGGACATGGACGCGACAAAAACGTAAACAATTCTTGTAAGTATAGTAGCAATATTATTATGCCCTCTCGATTTATCACGACAAAAATTAAGTTTTTAGTGCGTAATTTATTTCCAGTATTGGAGGTACCTATAATAAAAAATAGCGTAAAGTATTCGTGGATAACTGGTCTTTAAAACACTTGCTCTATTTCGAGCACTCCGGCTACGCCGTCGCGTGTTTTAAAGACCTTGTTATCCACTCATACTTTAATATACTATTTTCTACGATCGTGTCAAAATGACTGTTTCTAGTGTCAAAAACGACGTATGTAGCACTTTTAATATTAGAGCCCAAAATACGTCTTATTCGCACGTTGTCGTTGGAGGCGTGTTTTAATAATTTATTAAAACACGCTTTGCCGTAAATTTTAATGTCAACATAACCTAGAATATCTAACACAATATGACGGAAAAAGTGTCACCCAACTAAGTTTTTATATATCTATTACGATCGTAGAAAAAATAGCGTATAATACGCGTGTATGAGCCATTAATGATACAACGTCCAAGGGGCCTACCGGCAGGACAGTTTGTCCTGCCGGTAGGCCCTAGAATTGAATGTGTGATTTTATATATGATGCGGTCCTTCTAGAAGTACAAAAATGTCACCAACGGAAAGTGCGTAAAATTTTGCCTATCTCTTGTGCAGGTTTGAACTCGATTGTTCAAACCGCATAGAAATTATCGGATGATATTGGTTTGCGAGTAGTTTCTCTCCGTTAGCAGTGGCGTTCGGACGTTTGTTGCTCCGCTGCACAATAATGGTCACAAAAATTAAGATAAACGATCGTGTATTCACGAAAGCTACGAATTTTGATGATGGCATCAACAATTGGAGTCTGTCTATGTTTGGGTCGGGATTCCCACATAAATTATAGATTAAGTTTGTTTCTTGTTATTACCTTTTATGTTTCTTGTTTTTACGTTTGTACTGAATGGAACACAAGTTTATTTTTATATCACAGAAAAAGAATAAATATTGTTTATTTTATAGTAAAAGCGCATTTATTTCCTAAAACCTACAAAAAAGAAACGTATCCAAAAAAACATTAGACTACGCCACTAGAAAAAAGAGATGTACTGCCCGAAGCTAAAAAGTCATGCCTGAAGGACAGAACACATTAGAAATCAAAGGCCTGCCAGCAGGACAAAGTGGCCGGTACAACTGTCCTTCTCGAAGCTCCTTCCGGCAGGACAGTTGTTTGGACGTTCTATCATTAAAGCACTAGCGACGTTAAAAGCACTCCGCTAGCGCGTTGCGCTCTTAAACTCGTCGCACGTGCTTTAAAGGCGTACTTATACACTTGTATCTAAATATACTAATTTGTAATTATATCGTGTGTTTCAAAAAAAAAACTCATTTGCAGTATGCCATGATCAACTTGTTTGCCATAACTTGGTAGATACCCACTGAAGTAAATGAACTACCATAAGTAAGAGAGAATCCAATTACACCTTGATCTTTAACGATTTTCCTAAAAATATACAAAACACTAAATAAAAACGGTTTTTATTGACTGTTATGAGTAATACACTCGTTGTTGTTGTATATTTTTCTTTTTGCGTGATACAAGTAAACTTGATGCAGTGTAAACTTTTGCCTGTCACAGTGACAGACGCTTTCATAAATAAAATGCAATCTTATATTCACCTATACTCTATTTACTTGACATCTGCACTGTCAAACTGACATTATGTTGGCATCACTGCTATTTTTCACATTTTAACAATTAAATTACTGTACAGTCTAATAAAAAACACATTATTTTTGAGGTATAGTCAAGAAATTTTTTTTAAATTTGACACTGACAGTGCAGATGTCAAGTAAATGGAGTATACAGACTTAAGTTAAGGCATGACTAGATTTTCTATCTTTCTTTTCAAGGCCTACCCTAAATGAGTTTTTTTTTTAACACACGATATAATAAATACATAGTAATACTAGGTTGCTGACGGTGGTGTAAATCTTTATGATCTAACGCTTCCACAGTTAAATAAATGCAAATGTAAGAAATACGAGACTGCGACTGAGAATCCTTGTTGGGATGGATGCCGGGATGCTGATGCTGGTCTAAACTTCGAGCGGCTTTAGATTTTCAATACGAGAAACGTCTGAGCTTGGTTTACCCTGGGGCCGGGTCAGCTTTGGGAGTTGCGTGGTGTGGATTCTTAGAAAATAGTCACTCATAGTCATAGTCCATGTCATAAACAAAAATTGTTATGCCAAAAAAACCCCTATTATACTTCCATTGTTTCATTGGTAGTATCTGAATCAATACCTGATTCTGACTCATTTTCTTCCAATGAAATATTTCCCATATGTTTCTCCCAGTCTTCCGAAATAATTTTTTCACAATGATCAAAATAATTTTGCCACATGTTGGAGCTACACTTTGAAAGAGATGTTTTTTTGTAATTTTTCCCTCAATTTTGATATTATGTTTAATCAACCTGTGATAATTCCCAATGTTATTAGTTCAAGTTAATAATAGATGGCGCCCTTCCAAAAACCCAAATTTAGTTCTTGCATGCAAAACAGTGAAACGCTTTCCCTCCGATTTAATTTTAGACGGATTACTTTTAATTTCAGAATCGATTTTGATAAATCCAGGTTTCGTCCAGTTACACGAATGTTATATTTTCACTAGAATTTTGGTATTGCAAAAATTTCCTCAAATAAGTTAGGGATGGATGCAACATGTTTCTGTTCACATAGAATTTTACGTTCATTTACATGTTTGTATTTATAACCAATTGATTTTAGAATATTATATAAAGTCGTTTGCCCTTATCGAATTCGAAATTGTCACGCGCGTCCTTTATAGTCTAGCCAAAGTAAAGTGATAATTCCAAATCTGTCGTTGCAAATCTTCCCGACATGTGACATTTTTATAGTATGTATCATTTTTAGGTCGTGGGCCAAAATGTTTAATTTCAAAAATCCCACCCAGTAATACTTCTAATAGTGTTTTCAGATACCTAAAACAGTACAAAGCCCAAAATTAAACTAACAGTTAGGTTTTATGCATAAATACTTCAATCACAAATGTCACTAAGCCGGGCAAATGTTTCCGTTTCGCTGAAGTCTGGGCTGTCGGCTTTATAATACCTGTAGGCCTTTGTAATTTGTAATTTTGTGTCAGGTTTCTTTCGGCATATTTGCTTTTGTATAAATTACAATTTGTTGACAGATAGATATCCATGACATCAATGTCCATAAATATTATGCCTAGTGGCAAACAAAGGGGTGGTAATAAACATTCGATATTTTAATGCGTTTTGCAAGCTAAACAAATACTAAATGCTCGATAAAAAATTAAAAATGCACGTTAACTTAATTGGAAATGCTTTTTATTTTAACAAAACCAACAATATAAAATATATCATTTGCACGGTAAGTTCTGCTCGCTATTCTAATTAAATATGTACCTTAAAAAACCAAATGCTCTATAGCTGAAGTTTACTATTAATTGAAATTTTGTATCATATTGTATTAATAAACGCTCGATAATTTAATGCGTTTCAAGGGTTCGATTTGCTCGCCAAGTGCAGCCTAAACTAGATAAACTGAATGGACGTGTGTGCGTATCAGTGCATGTTATTTGAAGAAAGTGAGAGTGATGTATTTGAGAAGCATGCGCCAAAGAAAAGAAGGAAGAAGATAGATAAGGAATAGAAAAGAAAACAAGTGTGCAATAGCAAAGAACGTCAAATTCGGTTCAAATTCCATAAGTCCTGGTAAATTAGAAAAAAATTGCATCGATCATTCTCAGGTGCCAGATGGCGAATATGATGAGGCTTTCATACTATCTCAAATAGAATAAAGGAATCTTTCTCTTTTTCGGTTTTTTATGTCTACCAAAAATTTATTTTTGATTATACGTACTATACTTGTAAGTTATGTTATTACCATGGAACTATATTATTACTTTTTTCTTCATTTTTTTAATATCTACTTGAATTAATGTTGTTTCATTATTTATGTATGATCAGAGTTTCCTTTTTGGAAGTGTTGTTTCGTTGTTTATGTGTTACCTATCAGAATTTATTATATATTTTTTTAAATACCTGTGTTGTATTTGATCAAGTTATGTACTTTTTTAATAAAAATATTCGTTCTGAGTATTAATGTTTACCTAGATAAAATTATTGTCTTTAGTTAAAGGTAAACAAAAAAGCCAAGCAAAAGGAAGCAAGTAAATTTAATACCGAGCATTGATTGTAATTATCGTACGTACGTTTTGTCTATTATTATTTGCCCAAAGATTTGTATTTTGTATGTGCATCTTTATTTTGTATCGAGCGTCTTTTATGTTTATCGAATGTTTATTATTTTAATAGGCATTTGAATTTTATACAGGGCGTTCGTTATCATTGTACAGCATCTAGTATTTTTATGGAACATTTATTTTCTTAGGATGCATATCAATTTTATACCGAGCACTCAATGCACTTATCGAGCGTTTAGTATTTTTATCGAACATTTATTTTCTAATCATGCATTTGGACAAAATATCGGGAAAATATGACCTGCAGTAGGAATAAAATACCGAGCATTTAATTTGTTCCCCAAACAAAGTATGAAAGCACTGGCAACATTGCACGTTTAACCTCAAAATGTCAGATTAGACACTTTCGTGCGCCTCCTGTATTTTAACAGCTGATTGTGACAAAGTGTTAGAAAGAGATTCTAGGGAGTTTTAATTTTATTAAACATAAAAACAAAATTCCATGTCATCCTCATATATGTAATACTTACTATATTGCTTGATGCTTGCGGTTATGAGTGGGAAACTCACAAAGGAGTTCGAATTCTCACGCATGCGCACAAGACTCGTTATACTCTAAGTGAAACTATGTCGGCGCCGTAATGTTTTCGGGCGTTCCGAGGCCCTACTAGCAATATATGTATAATACATATATGGTTTACCTACCGGGAAAATAACTACTGAACGGTGTACACTAGCCAGAACTAAAAAAAATATCCTCTTGTTATTCAGGAATCCCTAAAGAGTATTAAAAATCCGAACAACTTCAATCGAGAAAACGATTATAGCATTAGTAACAAATCGAAGGTGGCTTTTAAATTATGTATTTACTTATTTTCAATTTTAAATAATGCAAAAATGTCTTTTTATAGCATTAAGCACGCTTATTTAAGAACATAAATTTAACAAAGACAAAAAATTATGAAAAGGAAATAGAAAATAACTACATAAGTATAAAAATTCACGAAAATTATAAAGATTGTCCAAAATGCTGCCCCTGCATCTACCCTTTCCAATACTTCTTCTTTAACATCAAGGGCGTGCGATTTGATATTCCACCTCATGACCCTTTTGTGGTTGTAAATTCCCAGTCTCTCTTCCCCATTGAATAACCCGGAGAAATGTATTTTCGGAAGGGGTCGGTTTATTTGGATTTTTTAAAAATACATACGCCTCGCTCGTGCAGAACTTTCATCGGCAGCTCCATAAACTATTATCATGTCCATGTATTCGTTAGTGTCATTCACCATTTTATCCGAACTAATAACTTAATAACAACCACTAATAGCAAATCTTAAATTTGATGTGTTCCGATTTACTGAGTGTCAAGTTGCCACTTTTCTAAATTTCAACGGTAACTTACCTACTGTATTATTTTTTAAATTATTTAGCAGCTCTCAATAGTTGCTACAAAAATTATTATGCATTAAAAGAAAAATTAAGAAGTCGTAATTTCTATTAAGATTTATCTTCTGGCCGCTTCTTGTTTTAAGCATTTATTTACAGCAATTTAATTTAACGATTTACAAAAACACAAAAACTATTAATGCGGAACACAAATACACTTTATTTATTTACATACGACTTCAACATGAATGATTTATATGGCAAGCTTCGCGTCGGACTGTTTGTTTTTCCCGCTGTGCTTGCTTATATATTCGCCGGGTGATTCATTCCGGAAGCGTCGAGATTTCACTCGATTATTCCAGCAACGCTGACGTGTCACGCGCATTAGTCACCGAGGTCGTTCTCGAATGATCTGGAAGCTGACTCATCTGTATGCACGCAACCCGCTTCGAAGGTCGTTACACTGCCCCCGCCTTAGGTCGTTCTGTCCCAGAACGAGTTGCAACGGGTGCCTGTGTTCTCGCTCTTGTGGGGGTTCGATGGCGGTATTTGCAGGCGGTGCCCTTCTTGCACACGGACTGGCTGAAAAAGTAGCAGTCCACCGTGGGCTCAATGCTTCGCAACGGGCTGTAACAGCAGACCTTGGATGCCGGTCCGGTCGAAGACTACTTCCAGCATGCTGCGTACAACCCTCTAGTCCAACGAATCCAGGCCGCATCCTAATTTCGGCACCGCTAGCCGAGTTTCGCCGATCTTTACCATCTACTCCTTAAGGTCCAAAAGAGCAGACCAGAGCTCCTGGTAACTAGGTTTTTCGTACGACAACCTTTTCGTCACCGGGTAATAAATGGAGCTATTGCCTTCCTTCAGCCACAACGTTATGCCAACCTGAGATGCCTGCTCTCGCAGCTGGTCTAACAGGCCAAACTTCTCCCGGAAGGCAACGGCGATCCCCTAGACATCCGGAGGTCCTGAGCGACGCAGTGTGCCAGGGAATAACGCCGCAGCATGTCAAACAGGTCACGCTGCACCTCTGTAGTGACCCCAAATCGCGCAGTCTTCGTACCCCCATAAGCGGCCATAAACTCCTGGAAGGAGGTCTCCGGTCTCTAGTTGTCTCAGGGGTTGCTCCGTGACTGCCTCCACCTCCTCATTGGTTCCGGAATATGGGGCCAACCGATTGAAGTGCACCACCCTGCACTTTCCCCGAGGAGGTTTCTGAATTCGGTATACCACGTCATTCAGTCGTCGAGCAACTACAGTGTAGGGGCCTTCCCAGCTCCTTCAGAGCTTGGGGGAGAGACCATGACGCCTCTGGGGGTTATAAAGCCATACCAAATCGCCAGGCTGGAAACCACTGGCCTCCGCGCGGGCATCATATGGGTCCTTCATTCGGTCGCTGGCATCCTGAATGTTTCGGCATACGGCGTCGTGAATCTTTTCCATTCTCTTCTTCAGGTTCCTCACGTAGTCCTCTCCGGCCGTTTCTTCGCCAGGCTTTCTTCCAAATTTGAGGTCACATGGCAATCGCAGCTCGCGCCCAAAGAGTACCGCGGCTGGGGTGTGATTGGTTGTCTGCCGATCAGTAAACCATCAGGAACAGGTGAATGTACTGCTCCCAGTCACGCTGATGCTCGGAAACCACCTTGGACAGATGCTTCCCCATGGTTCGGTTCATCCTTTTCACCATGCCGTCCGATTGAGGATGGACGGCAGTGGTCCGGGTCCTGTGTATCCCCAGTAGCTTGCAGACGTTCTGGAACAGTCCGAACTCGAAACTCCGGCCCTAGTCGGAATGTAACTCCAGGGAGACTCCAAAACGGCTGAAGAACTCCTTCACCAGAACATCAGCGACAGTACCGGCCTCTTGATTCGGAAGAGCGTACGCTTCGGGCCACTTGGTAAAGTAGTACATGCACACCAGGATGTATTTATTTCCCGATTCGGTTTCGAAGAATGGTTCAGCGATGTCAATGGCTATGCTCTCGAACGGACTACCGACGTTGTACTGCCGCATCGGAGCTCTACGTCTTTCAACCGGTCCGTAACCCGTAGCGCAGGCTTCGCACCTCTGGCACCACTCTCGGACGTCATCTTTGCAGCTCGCCCAGGAGAACCTTTCTCGGACCTTCTGCAACGTCTTCTTCAATCCAAAGTGTCCCTCAGAGGAGCCATCATGCAGGTGGCGCAGAACCTCGGCAATTCTACTCCTTGGAACCATCAATTATGATCTCGTTGCCCTACCGTCCTCATCTTCCAAGATTCTGGTCAGGATTTTGTTGTCCAGCTGCAAGGAGTCCCATTGCGCCCAACAGGTCTTCACCATTGGGTTGGTGGCGGAGACCTCCTGCCAGGTAGGTCGACGGCAATCTCGTTTCCAGGCTATAACCGTGCCTAAGTCGGGGTCGTTCTCCTGGCTGTTCTGCAACTCGTCTAGCTCCCACGAGTCGTCGACTACAGTGGTACGATTGATGGGTACCGCACGACTCTCCAGCTTCGAACAGTGGCCGCAGTCTGTAGGGCAGGGCCTCATGGATAACGCATCGGCGTTGCGGTGGGCTGTGCCAGGTCGATGATTTATTTCAAAGTCGTACTCTTGGAGGCGCTCGATCCACCTAGTCACCTGTCCTTCAAGGTTCTTGAACTGCAGTAGCTATCTTAGAGCAGCATGGTCGGTCCTCAGCAAGAATCTTCTGCCATACAAATATTTATAAAAATGCTCCACGAACTTGACGACTGCCAGAAGCTCCCTCCTGGTTACGCAATAATTCCGCTCTGGCTTGGACAGGACCTTGCTGAAATATGCCAGGACTTCCTCTTGTCCATCTTGGACCTGGGACAGAACACCACCTATTTCGACATTGCTAGCGTCAGTATCGAGGATAAACTGGCCTTCCTGACGTGGATAGTAAAGCACAGGTGAACTGGTTAAGGCAGTTTTGGGCGTCTCGAAGGCCTCCGCGTACTCAGCACTCCATTCGAACTGTCGTTCTTCTTCCGTTAGACGGGTTAACGGTTTTGCAATGTTTTGCAAAGCCCAGTACAAACCGTCGGTAGTTAAGTTCAGAGGCCCAGGAAGCTTCGCATTTCATGCTTATCCTTCGGCATCGGCCAATCCTGCACTGTTTTCGCCTTACTCTGATCTACTGCTACTCCTTTTGTACCTCCTTCTGGAAGATGTGGCACTTCTTTGGACTTAATCGCAGGTTAGCACCTCGCAGTCTACCGAACACTTCCTCCAGGTTATTCAGATGCTCGTTGAAGGATCTACCCACCACTATAATATCGCCAAGTATATCAGACAGGTCTGCCAAGATAGACCCTTCAGGACGGTGTCCATCAGCCTCTCAAACGTGGCGGGCATTCCACAAACCGAACGGCATGACGGAGAACTGCCAGAGACCAGTTCCGATGGTCTTCTCCCTGTCCGCAGGTTCCATTCCGACTTGCCAATAACCGCTCTTCAAGTCTAGCGTTGAGAACCATTGAGAACCGGAGAGCGTGTCCAGGGTGTCATCGATTCGTGGCAGAGGGTAGCTGTCTTTCTTGGTCACATGATTCAGCTGCCGGTAGTCAACACAGAACCTCGTTGAGCCATCCTTCTTCTTGACAAGAACCACAAGGGAGGCCCACGGGCTGCTGGACGGTTCGATGATTCCTTGGTTTTGCATGTCCTGGACAATCTTCTCGGCTTCTTTCCGTTTGTCGAGGTGCAACCTTCTTGGATGTTGGCGTATCGGTGGAGCATCTCCAGTATTGATTTTATGTTTAACTACGTCGATCTTCTTTCGTTCTTGTTGGCTCATGCCCTTGTGTAGACATCACGGTGTTAATTAATGCCTTTGGACAGCCTTTCGCCTTGCTGCCGCTGTCACTATTAATCGTTCTGACAACGGCGGAGACCGGTGTGCACCTTTCCAGGATTGCATTTCTCCTGACAGTTGCCGGTTCCCTGTTGACGTTCTTCATCCTTACTGGGACCTTAAGCCCAGTCTTTCCAACGTCTTCTCAACCAGGATACCATGAGTGAGCTCCTTGTCATAATCGGGTTCAATCATGCGCACTACGTTGCCCCATAGATCGCCATCCAGGTATACATCCACGACCCTCTCGGTTCGTCCCGGCAGAGTAACATCTTCCGCCAATACCACTCGTACTGCGATATCTTCTCTTGGGTGTAGGGAAAGCTCCTCCCCACCCACGTGCAACACGCCGCGTCCCAGGTCTAAGGTGAACCCACACTTATTCATAACAGCCATTCCCAGAATGAACTCGTCCGCAATGTCAGCAATCAGGACCCGATGCTTGAGGGTTTTACTCCCAATCTTCAATGTCAAATCGATTTCCCCATGTGCTTCTCCCGTGGCAGTGCGAACTCGTGTCCTGGTGATCAGCAGCTGACCCTCGTCCCGTATTACGTCAGACCTGGCGATGGACTTTGTCACTCCAGTATCCAACAGCAGAGACTGAACTCTTCCATTTATTCTCCCATCAATGAAGAGGCTATCAGGCTGGCGTTGCACGGACGACACATGGATGAAAATCTCCGGGGCATAGCAATCACGAGTCGACTCTCGCCCCTTCTTGTCGACCCGAATTAGTTTTCCGACGGCTCGTCAGACAGTCGGGCTCTTTTCTTCGGTCAGCGAACCCTAAGATGACCCATCTCTCCGCAGCTCCAGCAACGGGGTCCCTTCTCCCTCGTCTCCTGCCTTATGAGTCGTCGCACCATGTCCTCCATGGATTCAGGCGCCATTTCTGTCGTAGCGACACCGCGGACACGACCATGTGCTCTGGAGGCACTTCTTGCCGCTTCAACTTCCAACGCATGGGGTAAGGCCTCTCCCAGTGTCCTATGGCGCCCCAGACGTACTGCTTGCTGAGTATCGGCGTCTTTCATTCCATCTATAAATGTTTGGACGGCTAGCTGCTTCAGGAAGTCCTCCGGCGCCGATGGATAAGCGAGCCGAACCAATCGAGCAACGTCGGCCTCAAGTTCTTGCAGAGTCTCCCCCAACTTCTGAATTCGGTTCTTCAACTAGGCACAATGCACATGCTGAAGGTGACTATCGCCATAACGCCGTTCCAGACAATTCACCAATTGCTGGAAGTCCTTCTGCTGATTTTCTGGAACCATTTGCAGAATATTGAGGGCATCCCTTCGCAATGTCAGAATCAATGCGGTCGCTTTGTCTGCCTCTCCCCAACCATTATCTACGGCTGCGGCTTCAAATTGCTTCAGGTATGTTGACCATGGCGTTTTCCCATCGTAAGAGGGCAGTTTCATATGCAAGCCGGATGTTGCGGGCCTCACTGGGCAGTATCTTGGGAAGGAGCAACCTGGGGTTAGCAACTAGCGTTAAGGTAGGCTGATTTACCGCAAGAGAAAGAGAAAAGCCAGCAGATCCAGAGGGAGTTGGCTGGCCTTGGCTACTTAGTAACTTGGTAACTTGTTCCTGCAGCTCCAGTACGTCACCTTGAAATCTGGTTACCTTTTTCTCCATTTCCGCCTAAATATCTCTGATCTCCTCTGCCAACTCGTCATGACTCGCCTTGAGGTCTTCTTGAGTGGCTTTCAATTCTTCCTCAAGTTTTTGGACTACTTTTTCTTGCGCGGCTTTCAGCTCTTCCTTAAGTTCATCTTTATGATCCTCTTGCGCGGGTTTCAGCTCTTCCTTAAGATCCTCGTGTGCTTTTTCTGCCTCCTCTTGGCCAGCTTTCAATTCTTCCTTAAGATCCTCTTGTGCTTTTTCTGCCTTGTCCTGGCCAACTTGCATCAGCTGGAAAAGTTGGGTTAATTGGGCTTTCATCTTGCTGCTTTGGGATCTCGTCACAACCATGCACAACAAACACTTAAATTTATTATCTGATTGTCGTTTATCGGTACTTGTTAACCAATTAGCTTATTTAATGTATGTCCAATAATTTTTTTATAGCCCCTGGTACAAACTGCGACACCTGACGCCAAATGTTACGATTTAGCTTCTGGGCTATTAAAAATTATACGCCGCTTCTTGTTTTAAGCATTTATTTACAGCAATATAATTTAACGATTCACAAAAACAAGAGCTATTAATGCGGAACACAAATACGCTTTATTTATTTACATACGACTTTAACGTGAATGATTTATATGGCAAGCTTCGCACACTTCAAGCTAGATTCGGACTGTCTGTTTTTCCAGCTGTGCTTGCTTATATATTCGCCGGGTGATTCATAATGGAAGCGTCGAGATCTCACTCGATTATTCCAGTAACGCTAACGTGTCACGCGCATTAGGCACCGAGGTCGTTTTCGAATGATCTGGAAGCTGACTCATCTGTCTGCACTTGGCCCGCTTCGAAGGTCGTTACACTATTTTACATTTATTTTAAGTTTTAAGCTTTAACTAAATGTGGTTCAGTTAACTCAAGTATCCCGAATTTAAATTTAAAATATAAATTACCCCCCATAATTGCCGAACAACTACTTAATTAACTACGCTCTGACTCGTAATTTTTTAGTTATTGAGATTTTCTAAAAATTTTATGAATAAAAAATCTGGTGTGATTTTCGCACACAATTCCTTTTACAGTGATCTTATAATTAGCCAAAAATTAGATTTTTAACTTTTAAGCATTTGTCAACAATTTTCAAAAATTAGAAATTCTACCGAAACAGTACAAAATAGAGCGTTAGTTCAAGATAGGAATTTTTTCTGAAATTTTAAGCTGAATTCAAAAATGTAATAATATACCATGTGTTCTATTTAAAATAGGAGTTAATAAAACAGTAAAAAAACAAAAGAAACCTATTTTAGAAATATTCAACTGGAAAATCACCTATCTCACATCAATACACATTAAAAATGTAATAAAAATGTAAAGTTTGAAAAAAATCGTTAGAGCCGTTTTTGAAAAAATCGGAAAAAACTGAAAAATCACACCTACTTCCGGTTATGCGATTTTCTTCAAAAGCTTGCTGTCGCATCTAGATAGTACACAAAATTTATATATGAAGTTTCAACGCCATACCTCTTTCCGTTTTTAAGATAGTATTCTCTTCACAGACACACAGACAGGCAGACAGACACACAGACAGACCGACCGACAGACAGTCCACTGAACAAAAACATGTTTTTTTGAGTTCAGGGAACTCTAAAACGTGAAGATCTGTTGAAAAATCAATTTCGAATTTTTGGGGTGAATCCAATACTTCCTTTGTCGTAAAAGGAAGTAAAAATGTTTACTTTAGTCCCCTCTATCTACCCTAAAAATCTCTTACGTACACACACGATCATTGAAAATGAACAGGGTTATGCAACACATGTTACAAATTTGAAAGTATGTTTTTAGAAGGCTGCTATAATTTTCAAAAATGGTATAGATCTGTCGATGTAAATAAAATTTCTAATCATGTATAGACCATTCAGAAAACGTAAATCAACTACTGTAATGTTGGTTACATAGCCCTGTTCATTTTCAATGATTCTTTGTGTACATTATAAATCACTTTGTATATATTGCTGGAGCAAAGGTTCATTTCATCCCTTGTGCGCTAATGCGGCGGGCATTAAATTCACACGCGGGAGGAAATTAACACCTTTGCTCTCTAGATATACAGGGTGTATACAAATTGGCGCTATATTCCTTGTACAATTCTGAGTCGAAAATCTTAATACGAAAATGTTGGATTGGTCTTCATAAGCTCTCACGAGCGGTAGCTAAAAGCAATTGTTTTTTTAGGTAAAGTACCCTTTCTGTTTTAGATACGACAAAATGTCACCAGGAAGAGTTGTTCAAAATGTAAAATTATGGTCTCATGCAAAACTTCAGAAATAACTTCAGAAATACTTCAGAAATTTATGAAACCGTGTTATCACAAAAGTACTTCATCTAATGCACACGGTTTCATAAAAGTACGTCGATATTTCTGAAATTTTGTATGGGACCATAATTTTACATTTTGAACAACTCCTCCTGATGACATTTTGTCGTATTTTTTATTGGGGTATCCCACTGTTTTGTAGTAAAATTATTTTAAAAAATAACCAAAAATGACTAAAATTCGATGGGAAGCTAAATAAGAAAGATACAGGGGTGTGAAGATGGGAAGTGAATCACACTGTATATTATCCATTCCCAAAACTTTTGAACTGTCAACGTCAAATTTTTTAAATATTTGCTGAGTGTACCTAGAAATTACAGTGTTTTTGGGAATGTACTTTGAATCTAGTGATTTCTAGTAATAGTACAGTTAGGTTATGTTACATGTGTCAAAAGTTAAGCGAAGTTTTTCATTGTAATAATTAACTATAGCCTTTTTTTTCAATAATAAAACCCTCTTTCGTTTCTGTTCCATTGCAATTGAAGTGTATGCACAAAAATTAAAGAATTTAGGAGATTTTTTTACAAGAAAGTGTGACATAAGTCAAGTTTTTAAATTTCAAAAATTTCAGTGCTGCCAAAATCAGTATAAGTAGAAGTTCCAACCAGAATTTAAACAAGATACCAACTTGACAGCGTTTTGACAGTTCACGAGTTTTGTGAATGGATTATAGTTTATTGGATTTTTCTTTTACAATGATAGAGATAGAGATTACAGTAATAAGAGTACCTTCTATTTAAAACCAACGAAAAGGTTCACTTTGTACGTTTAAAGTAGAAGAACTACGCATAATTTGATTTTAAATTTACGTTCAAAGCTTAAGGCCCTTTGAGAAAAATAAATGTGGACGCCTCTGTGATCTTTTCGAACTTGTTTTGATTATTAACTACATAGATTTTGTGGTGAATATGGTGTTCCCGGCCGTTTTTAAAACAGTTTCGTTTATATAAAACATGATAGCAGCAAGAAAAGGACTATTTCTTTATCTATGAAGAGGACAACCTGACATAACCTATAAATAATGTAAGTCACAAATCTGACAAATCCTATTGTATAGGTTAGCAATGAGGACAAGGTTGACGTCAAAAAAATGTATATGTTTAATGGATAGCCGCGCACATACCGTTAGGAAACTACGTAAAACACCATGACACGGTAGTCTGTGACAAAATTTTTAATTAGAACTAACAACCGAAAGAAGCACCGGTGTTTCCTCAAACTTCACAGCAACCAAAGACAAGAATGTAGGTCGCAGCTTTCTCCGACCTCCATTCAGTATTACCTCGTCGCCAGCACAGTTTTTTTGGTCAGCTGAAAATGAATCTACCAAAACTTAGATATTTAGTATCGCACAAAAATCTTCTACCGGTTTTAAGTGTAAACAAGAACTGGTGTATGAATGAAACTCAGACTCGTCATGTAAGTATCACCAGCCCCTTGTTAGCTAAAGTGGCCCAGTACCAAAAGCCAGACTGGAATCGAGCCGTCAGCGAAGCAGAAAAAATTGTTGGATACCCAACTTCATTCCTAAGTCTGCGCTGGCTACTCAGCGATGAAATTGCCAACGTCGCCCTGCATTTGCGAAAGCTGGTCGGGTCAAACCACCCTTTGCTTAAAACAGCCAAGTAGGTTATTTTAGTTGTTCCTAGTTTGTCAACATGTAAAGCTTGCTTAATTTTAGAGGTTTACTGTACAATGGAAAAAATAACATGCAAGCATGGGGCTTGATTGTGTTACTGGTGTCTAAAGCAGCTGGACACACTGCAGACGTTCCCGATGTAGAGCAGGACAAGGCTGCGGGCGTGCTGCACAGTCAGCGTGCTTTGGCTGAGGTAACAGAAATGATTCGAACCAGCCATTTGGTCCATAAGGGGTTAGTAAATCTCCAAATCACAGAAGCAACAGACGATGTAGGGGACATGATGTTTGGCAACAAAATAGCACTCCTAATTGGCGATTATTTGCTAGGCAATTGCTGTGCCGAGTTGGGAGCCCTGCGAAATCAGGAGCTTGTCAATCTAATGAGTTCAGCGGTTCGTGACTTAGCTGAAGCAGAGTTTGTAGGTCCCCGTGATAAGCAGAACAACCCCTTACCTGCCCGGCCCCTTGAGGAAGTGGAGTACAGGCCCTTGAACGATACAGGTTTGGAACCCTTGCTTGTCAGCGAGGCTTTAGGAAATGCTCAAGCTGAGTGGACTCTACGACATGTTCTCAGTGCAGGCAGCTTGTTGGGGAAATCGTGCCAGGGTACGTTGAAGCTCGCTGGTCATTCTCGCGAGTTGCAGGAGCAGGGCTATTTATTTGGCAAACATCTGGCGCTGGCTTGGCAAGCTTGCTTGGATCGGGAACCGTTTGTGCCTGGCAGTACGGAGCCTTTCAGCCTTGTCTGTGCCCCCGTCATGTTTCACCTTCAGTACGATCCCAGTCTGTATATAGAAATTGAGAAGGGGCAGGAGTGTGTGCAGGATGTGGATTTTGAGAAAATCCGCAGATGTGTAACGCAGGGACCAGGACTGGATCGTACACAGAAGCTGCAGCGGGAACATTCGCAAGCTGCTTTGGATGTTTTGAATCAGTTGCCACCTTCCGATGCACGCACTGCTTTGGGTAATATAATTGCTGCCATACAAGATGTATAAGAATTACCGTATTAGTATTACATTAGATCCTGAAAATGTCGGGGAAATAAATTTGTAATTAATTTATTAGGATGGTTTTTTGTTAAAACAAGATATTTACCATTACATATCGATGCGAGAGAAAATATTGAAAGTTTTTAGTGTAGGGAAAGAATTACTGAAAAGGTGTTGACGTAAATAGTCGTTGGGTTGAAATTTAAAAAAAAGTATTAAATAAACATTGCTTTTCCGGGAACAGGAACAGACGTGTCTTTTGTGAAAAAATTACTGTTACTTTTAAAATATCACTGAAAGTCAAATTAGGTCAGTTACTTTTGAAATGTAACTGCTAGCTATTGCATTGTTTTTCCAGCTTTTCACTGCTATTTTATTTAGAGCCTCTAACACACATTCCAGTCATTGTTTACTTAGCCGACCTAAAATTAGGCATTTCTACTTGTGGTTAAATTTCGAGTTTAAAATTTGAGAATGCTATTTTGAAAGGTGGGAATTCTAGTTTAAAAGTAGAGATTTCTGGCGTAAACATTGAGATTCAGTTTCAAAGTAATGAGCTGCACTCTAAAAATTGAAATTGCTAGTTTAAAATTTGATATTACTGGTATATGTCACTAATCTCTAGTTTAAAGTAAAACTGTTTAGTTTCAAAAAATGAAATTTTCACATTAAAGTTGACATTTCTAGTATAGAATTTTAAATTTCTGATTTAAAAATCAAGATTTTTGTCTAACGATTGAGATTTCTGATTTAAGTCGCTAATTTCTAGTTTCAAGCAACAATTTCAAGTTTCAAAAAGACATTTTCACATTAAACTTGGTTTTCTAGTGTAGAATTTGTTATTTGTAGTTTAAAAGTCGAGATTTTTGGTTTCGAATTTTGAAATTTCTGGTTAAAGGTCAAGGTTTGTAATTTAAAAGTTGAGATTTCTAAATTAAAACTAGCAAATTTCTTGTTTAAAATTAGACATTTCCACTTGTTAAATATTCTAGTTGAAAAAAAGAGATTTCTGGTGTAAAAATCTAGATTTCTAATTTAAACGTAAAACTTTGTAGTTGCAAAATAAGTTGAAATTTTTAGTCCCAAATAAATATTTCTACATTTTTACATTAAGGTTAAAATTTCTAGTATAGAATTTGAGATTTCTGGTTTAAAAATTATGAAGGTTGAGATTTATAGTTTAAAAGTTGAGATCTCTGGTCAATGGCGTATTAAACATGGTTGCTCCCAGAAGCTCTATTTTACTTGTACGGGAAAAATCTAGAAACTATTTGTTGTGATCATTTTAGGTTGCAATTTTCAGTAGGTTTTATTACAAACTTGAAACAGTTTTTTGTCGATCATTCCATTTTGGCGTCCCCTGAAGTTTTGCGCCACAAGCTCTGTCTTTCCAGGCTTCTGGCATAATACGCCACTGTGTAGTTGCACTTTTTAAACTTGAAATTTACCTTCAATTTTTCCTAAGATTGCTTGTAGTAGAATGTTAGTTTTCCCATATTAGTCCTTTTTTAAAATTCTTTCTTTTAACTCTTTCAATCCAGTCTTCTTAATTGTATCTGTTTTGTCTTGGTTACTAGGGATTTTTTTGGACATAGCGATGTATTTCTTATGCTGTCCGTTCTAGTCCTCTTGATAATGTATACAAATTTTATCTCGATTGACTGCAACTGGCTTTTGCGATTGTTCAGTAGTGTCCAAGTGTCAGTGGCTGTGCATAAACTGATTTGAACACAGCCATTTAAACTTTTTGCACTATCTCCTTTTTATTTAGCTAGTTAGATTGTAACACATTGAATAGTTTTCAATTCTTTCATTCAAATCCGTGTTCTACCCTTTTTTTGTCTTTCAAGTGGTTGATGAAGTATTTAAAACTGCTAATATATTCTAACAATTTGCTCTGAATGTAAATCCCTGGTTGTTTCTTTGTTGCCCAACTTTATTACTTTCATCTTCTTTACATTTATTGCTAGACCTATTTCTAGTTTTTCTTCAGTAACATTCTTGTTGTGCGCTTCATCCAAACAGTATTTTTAGTGTTTGTGTGCAAGTATTTACAAGCTCCGTATTAACATTTCTCTCTTCCAAGGTACCCCACAGCTGGCTTTATCGAATGCCTTGTGGCATCAATAAAGCACATATTTTGGTTCATACTGCCAGTAAGTGAGACCTTTTTCTCTTTTATTTCATTCCTGTATGTTGAACAAGCTAGTAATTTTAATTTCTGCACTTCTCATGATTCCTGTCATTTTTAGTGTCTGCCCAAACTTCTCATTCTGCTCGTTTCTTGTCATCATATACAAATGTTATGCTTAAATTTGAAATTTGCTGATATCATTATTATCTATACATCATAGCTCAATAAATTTTTCAGTTTTAAATATCTTTCTCATGTAAAAATATAAAATGCAGCAATGGAATCAAATTATACAAAAAAGACTTAATCAGCTGTTACAAATTTAAAATGTCTTAAAAAAAGTTTATTTTTTCACAAAAGTGTTAAATTTTGTTTATTTTATAAAATCATATAGATTTATGTTGAACAGTGCAATATAAAACATGAGTTGTCATTAAAACAAGTAGGCTGTATAACATCAGAAAAAAGTGCATTTAATATGTGCACCTGAACAACCTAATTCACGCAACAAGATTTTTACCCAAAATTCTCTGCGATTTAAATTACAAATTTAAAAACCGGAAAAGTTGCGGCGAATTAACTGATCCAAGCATAAAAAATGTAAAGTATTTAGTAATTAGAATAGATGACATAGGCCTTTAAAGAATATTTCCATATACTTGTTATGGAAGTTTTAGCACATATGTACAATCTAATAAATCTACCAGTTTTAATAACTAAGCAATACAAAGAATAAAGTGATTGCTAAACACTTGAATTAGTGAACAATAAACTGCAGAAAATTAAAATAAATTTCTAATTTGGGCTTTAATTTCTCGTCATACAGTAAAGTTAGTTTTTTTCGGAGAATGTAGAAACGTAATGTTTTAGAAGATACTGGTATTTGTAAACAAACAAAGGAAATAAATGCAATTTAAGCATTTCTGTTATTGTAATAGTAGTAATACAGATGACATACATTGTATGTAAGGATTAGTATGTAAGTAACTTTATGTAGTGTTAATGGATATCATCACGTAGTATTTATAGAAACATGGTACTGTTATTTAATTAGTAGTAGAATTTAAGGAGAGGCATGGAAAGCATGAATTTATTTACTTATTTTATGAAGAAAGATTTTGCAAAAGAGGAAGTTGGTATTTTTAATTTCATAATTTTATCGGTGTTATTATTGAGAGTTGATTATATTAAAGTATGGCAGTATTAAAAGTCTGAAATATACATTACGCTTTCCAATTTTATATCTTTCTGCACTGAAGTATTACAGAGTAATTTTATATGTTTACATAGCAAGTGGTTGTGGCATTTTTATTATCTTGTTTTTGAAATATATTTGCATTTTTATAAGATGATGTATTTTTATAAATGTATTTTTAATAGGTAAATATAAAAATGTGTACAAATTGTTTACTTTATTTGCCTTTACTTGTCTGTTATTTGCTACTAATACTTATAATAGGGGATTTTCATAAAATTCTACAATTTTCTATTAACGGTCCAAATAAATGCATTAGTCTAAAATGAAGCAGCTACAAAATAGCAATTGATTAATAACTTACAAGCATCGGTGAGAAAAATCGATAAAAGTGTGGAAATGTAGGAGATATGTCAATGAGAAAGACGGGTTGTATGTTTGTCACGATCATTTTAATATAAGTTTAATTTGTAATATTTAAAAGTCAAAGTATTTTTAATATGCTATTTTATAGTTGGAGGAAGATATGGACAATTATATGAGTTTTAAAGTAATGGGAGGTCGGAAACTAATGAAACCTCATATTGTACCCTATTAATTGGAATGATAGGATCAGAGCTTCTTCACACCCTATAAGGCCAGTCACAGGAAAGACAGCTAAATGAAGATTAGTGGAGTTGTTGATGTAAGGTTGTCATCTTTATAGTGCTCTATAAAAAAATTATATCCACTAATCCAAGGCAGTCATCTGAAGCAACATCAGATATTAACAATAAAAAACAGGGGAGTTACATGGGACCTATGATGTGCAGCAAACTCATTCAGCTTAAAATTCCTTAAAAAAATTTTGCACTGTGGATTCACCAACAAAGCCACAATCTCTCTGGATTAAATTTGGAAAACAATAGCTGGCCATAGACACACGTTTAAAACCGCCACGAATGTGGTTTTTCGTGACGGTTTTGAACGTGTTTTTATACCCAGCTTATATCTGCGCATATACACACGTTCGAAACTGCCACGAATGTAGTACATTCGTGGCGGTTTTAAACGTGTATCTATGGCCAGCTATTGGGCCAGCGTTGCCAGGTCACAAAAAGAGAATTATCGTATCGACAGTCAAAAATTATCGTACATTATTGTACAAAATATCGTTTCTAGAAAAAATTATCATATTATAAAATTATGGTCTCTTTCTCTTTATTGTTCTTTTTTTTGTTTGTTATTTTTATCATGTTTTGACGTTTAGAAAATAAAATAACAGTCGCCAGATTAGTCGCCTGGTATATTTACGTATTTATCTAAAACAAAATTAATAATTATTTTGATAATACTTCGAAAATGTACTAATCGACTCACCTAGTGGCCCTTTTACAAACGAAACAAATAAATTTATTTAAACAAACAACAAGGAATACATTTATAAAGATAATATCTGCAATTTCGGTTTCCTGTTGGATTTTTTTCGTCGGATAAAGGTTGGCAGTTATCATGCTTTTGTCACTAGGTTTAAAACTATAACAGTTTTTTTTCTAAACAGATATGCTGGGAAGATAACATCACTCCGTTTATTGTTTCTGTTGCAAATTTAGTCCTGTATTTAGTTTTCATTGGTTTTTAAACGGCACGATAACCGGGTAACACGGCTCCGCCTTTACCGAATTTCAAAGTGAATAAAGAGGACTATAAACCTAAAAACAATAGTAAAGTGAAAGTGAACGGGAAATAAAGTAGGCTAGTGCTGCGTACACGCTAAAATAAAGTGTAAATACATGGTTATAAGTATAAATAACGCAATTCTAGATGACATACTTAAACAAACGTGGTCGCGGTGATAACGTCTCGGACACGCGAGGTCAGAATTTAGAGGAGCGCGCGGGTCCGTATTAATGGAGGCGGGAGACGAGTTTTCAAAACTAAATTAGCCCAGAAGAGATAAGCAGAGTAAAGTAGCAACACAATGGAGATCGACGAATTAGAACGGTTAATTCAAGAAATAAAAGCGGAAAAACGCGCAGTGTCAACAGAACTAGAAAGAAGTGCTCAAGAATTAGAATCATACGCAGCCTTACTAGCTGAATTAAGGTCGGGCTTAAGAGCAAGAGAAGAAGAAAGGGGCAAAGAAAGGCAAGATTTGTACCATGAACTAGAAGTACTACAAATCAAGTTACACAAGAGTAAAAATAGAGACGACAAAAGAAGACTAAAATACACACCCGGGCAACTCAAACAGATGAAAACCAGAAGTAGAGGGAACGAAATGGAAAAATGGTTAAAAACGGTAAATGAGTTGGGAATTAGGAAAACAAACTCAAAAAAAGCAGTTAAAAATACCCGGAAGTGGAAATTAGGCACATGGAACACAAGGGGACTACACTACGAAGGAGCCCTAAAACAATTAACCCAGCAACTAAAGAAGTACGAAATAGAAATTCTGACAATTCAAGAAACCAACATTAAAAACGAAAACACTCTCGATCTACAGGAGTACGTATTTTTCAACGGAGGGGGGCAGGAAAATCGTCTAGGAACTGGGTTCCTAGTCAAAAAAATCAAGGCTAAACAGTGTTTGAGCACTAATCAGGATCGAAGGTACAATGTTTGTAGCCTTCTCAGTTTTTCGCTATCTGGAAAACCGCTGATTGCCAGCTCGCCTTGGAATTTGTGGACTGTATGATTGTAGGTTTCACTGAATAAATACACTCGTTGAAAGCCGGAAATATGTTACTTTATTAGCAATAAACAACACATTGAACATTTGAACATTTACAAGAATTAGCTTCCGTAGAGCGGACCGGTTTGCATGCTGCCACGTTGACAGATGAAACGTAAGTGTTTTTGGAATCGGATGCCGGCGAGGCAGTCTACTGCGCACAGTACGAATTCAGAATGTAAGAGAGGCGGCAAAAGTTTATAAAGTCCTTAACATACCGCCTGCCTTGGAAAGGGTAACCTTTCAAATAAAACAGTACAGAGTTGACATGTAAAAGCTAGAGTAAAACATGTAACATGAACACACATACAGTGTGTACATAAAGTATGGAATAAATTCATTATCTAGAAAAGGAAAAGGTTTTAGGAAAAATCCTCGGACACGTCAACCTTTGTTTTAAGATGCGCATCTTTTGACGTTCTATTCCCATTGGTGACATCATTACTGTTCCGGATATGACGTCATCGACATTTTTTTCAAATGGCAACCTCTATTTTTGACAGCGCCATTTGAAAGAGCATATTTTTCTGCATACAGCACATCAAAATTTTTGTCATGTTACATAAGGAAATTTTCGAGAAAATAACATTTGATCTTTCGGTACTTTCCAAATTGTCACTATGACTTTTCATGGCTGTCAATACAAAACGTATGTTTTTTACTTCCTTTTACGATAAAGGAAGTATTGGATTTACCTCAAAAATTACAAATTGAGTTTTCAACAGATCTTCACGTTTTAGAGTCCCCTGAATTAATTAGTTTGTTCAATTAACTGAATAAAATAAATTAATTTTAAATCACTATAACATTAATTTTATCGAAAATTTCCTTATGTAACATGACAAAACTTTTGATGTGTTGTGTGCAGAAAAATATGCTCTTTCAAATGGCGCTGTCAAAAATAAAGGTTGCTATTTGAAAAAAATTTCGATGACGTCATATCCGGAACAGTAATGATGTCACCAATGATACTAGAACGTCAAAAGATGCGCATCTTAAAACAAAGGTGGACATGTCTGAGGATTTTTCCGAAAAGCTTTCCCTTTTCTAGATAATGAATTTATTCCTTACTTTATGTACACACTGTATATACAAAGCCTAATAGTACATGGATCTTAATCTAGTACAAGAAAACCCGAACAATGGGGAGCCAAAAGGCTTTACGAAAACTGCGCTGAACGCTAACGCACTAGTTCACAACACTAGGTAGCGGGCACAATTTAGCGAAGGATCGCTTCACGATCCCTGACACAGTGTTCACTGACGCCACACGCGTAACGCCGTCAAGGCCAGGGTGCAGCTCGGTGACCCGGCCTAACCTCCACTTCAGAGGGGGTAGATTGTCATCCTTGATGAGGACCATGGAACCAGGCTGGAGGTCCGAAAGATGCGTGCGCCATTTGGTGCGCTGTTGGAGTTCAGAGATGTACTCTTTACTCCATCTCTTCCACACATTCTGGTGAAGTTGTTGTATTCTCTGGTATTTAGACAGACGAGACTCGGCTATCTCAGTAACGTTGGGATCAGGCAGTGACACCAACGGACGACCAATCAGGAAATGAGCAGGAGTCAAAGGCTGAAGGTCGTTTGGATCAGAGGACAAAGGAGACAGGGGTCGGGAGTTTAAGGTCGCTTCCACCTGCGCTAACAAAGTGCTAAATTCATCATAATTTAGACTAGCGTTACCTATAACGCGACGTATGTGATGTTTGGAGGACTTGATTCCGGCCTCCCACAATCCGCCAAAGTGGGGACTGTGCGCGGGTATAAAATGCCAAGCTACTCCGTCGTTCGCGACTGATTCGGAAATAGAAGGGTTTTGTTCCGCGAGAAAATTGCCTAATTCGATTAACTCGGAATTAGCGCCGACAAAATTAGTGCCATTGTCTGAATATACATGGAGCGGTTTGCCTCGACGAGCTACAAACCTGCGAAAAGCCATTAAGAAAGCTTCAGTAGAAAGATCAGCGACCAATTCAAGGTGCACTGCCTTTGTGATAAAACAAACGAATAGACAAAGGTAGGACTTCACTAGTTTAGAACCACGTCCCTTGCGATCCTTTATCATGAAAGGTCCACCATAATCAATACCAGTCGTATGAAATGGGGGCGATGATTGAGTACGAGAGGCTGGCAGGTCTCCCATTATGGGTTCGGTTAACTTAGGAGAAAATCTAAAACACCGTAAGCATTGATGAACCACTTGCTTGACGATATTTCTGCCAGAGGTGATCCAATATCGTTCTCTGAGATTAGCTAACAGCATTTGAGGTCCGGCATGGAGAAGCCGAAGATGCTCATGCGATACTAGGAGTTTGGCGAATGGATGTTTGCCAGAAATCACTAGAGGAAACTTCTTGTCAAAGGGTAATTGAGAGTTGTGGAGCCTACCACCAACTCTTAGCAGTCCCTCGGAATCCAGAAAGGGATTCAGGGATATCAAAGCAGAAGATTGTTTCACAGGCTTGCTCTGTGACAACAGTTTAAGTTCGTCAGGAAATGACTCACGTTGTGAAAACCTTGCAAGCCTTACTATAGATGATTGCAGTTCATCTGTAGAAAGGGGCCCAGAAAGACGATCAGCTTTGGGGGCTCGCGCATTGTTATGAAAACGAAAGCAATAAGCTATGACTCGTTGTAAGCGAGCAAAGCTTGAATACTGATTGAACGGAAATGGTTCAACAGAGGTTACAGGAAAACTCTGAACTTCTTTTTTGAATTCTGGAAGTTCAGCACGAACATGTTTGGAAGCAGGCCAAGATGCCTCGCCTTCGCTTAGCCAGGTGGGACCATGCCACCAAAGGCTTACCAGACCCAGCGGGTCAAATATCTGCGATCTTTCAGACAAGATGCTACGCTTAGTAGCCTCACCACTTGTAGAATTTGAAATATGGGATATTTCAGACAAGCTGCTACGATTGGTAGCCTTACCACTTGTAGAATCTGAAATATTCTCTACTGATAAGAATCTTTTCTGAGCGATTTGCAATGAATCACCCAGTACCTCTACAGGCTTCTTGAAAGGGATAGAGACAACGAATCGACCATTCGCTTCTCGTTGAGTATTTTGCACGAAATGTGCCTCACAGGCGTTCTCTTCATTTGTGCGAACCTTTTCCTCTGGGTAATGTTCGAGTTGCCAAAACCTAGCAATGGGGTCAGAAGCATCCTCGATCGTGCTAAGATTGCACTGTACAGGGTACGCAGAAGGGGGGACTGTAGGGCCAGAAACAATCCAACCAAAACGAGTATTTTGGAGGATGGGAAGATTTGGGCCTAGACCAATTTGTCCAATACAAAGGAGCTGCCAGAAAATGGGCGAACCAATCAAAATGTCGATGGTGCCCGGTTGGTCGTAGGACAGATCTGATAACTTGATGTTATCAGGAACCTTGAAGCTGTTTCGCTGGACGCGAAAACTTGGGGTAACACCCGTAATCTCATCGAGAACAAGACAGGATAGGCCAATGCCGTATGAAGTGTGAGGGGCTTGCAGCTTGATATCACACCTAGCCTTGATTTGAGAAGTGGCTTTACTTAAGCCAGAAACAGTAACGTTGACTTCGCGAGTTGGAAGCTTCAACCTTTTACACAGATCTGAACGTATGAAGTTCGATTGGGAACCGGAATCCAGCAGGATTCGCACAACATGAGGCGTACCATCATCAGCGATGAGTTTAGCGGTAGCCGTAGGTAAGAGTACCTGAAAAGCATTCGAACAGAATGCCGAAATCGATTGGTTTAGTTCAACAGGGGTTTCTGCCGACATCGCAGATCCTGGTTGACTAGAAGAAGCGTTCTGAGGCTTATCCTCATGAAGAAGTGTGTTGTGCCTTGATTTGCACTTTCTACACGTATATTTGGAGCTACAAAGGCTCGCAAGGTGACCCTGAGTTAGGCAATTAAAGCATACGCGGAGCTCTTTTGCCTTTGACTTTCTGTCAAGAACAGACAGCTTGACAAACTTATCGCATTTGTACAAGGAATGAGATCCTTTACAAAGTGGACACGAAGGGGTACCTGACACAAATGATTTCGAATGTACCTTGGAAGACTTTTCGGGTACAAGCTTAACATTTTTTACTTCCAGAGTTTCTAGAAGATTTGCTGTATTTTGTAAGAATTCCTTGAACTCATCAAGATTAGGCAGGTCAGAACTTGACCGGTTTCTAAGGACCTCCCATTCACGAAATGTAGTGGGGTCCAGTTTTTTAGAAACTACATAAATTATAACAAAATCAAGAAGCTCGCTTTCGGTAGCTAACGATTTGATTGCTGCAAAATGTTTGAATAACATATCGCTAATCGTACGCAATTTAGTTGCAGATTCCTTATTGCAAGATTCGAGTTCAAATATAGCCTTGAGGTGGTTATGAACCAGAATTTTTGGATCATTGTATTGATTGCACAATGCCTCCCAAGCTAGAGTATAATTACCCGCAGTAAACTCTAAACTTTTTATAATTTGGCTTGCATCACCCTGTAAACTAGCCTTTAAGTAATGCAGCTTTTGAATATTAGTTAACGCTTGATTCTCATGAATTAAACTAATAAAAATCTCACGAAATTCCAGCCATTCTGACACGTTCCCTGAATATTTGGGAATCGATATGGCAGGAAGGCGTACAGCTTGATTATTGCAATGTGAACTGCAATTTGAATGCGTTGATCTTACGCTACCATTAGGAGATCCAGAACGATCTGGTGCAACATCAGACTGTTTGTTGTATTCATTAATCAAACATTCAGCTTGTGAAATTGCAAGAAAATAAGAATCCTCAAATTCGACTTGTTGCTGCATTTCAGATTCTACATCCTCACTGGTTTCTAAAATTTGTTCGTGAACCTCATAATATTCTGATAACAAAGTGGCTATAGCATCCAATCTTTTCTGCAATTGAACAATCTGAGCGCTAGATAAGAATTGATCTTCATCATAAATTTTTTGCAAGGATTGCACGTGATTTGAGAAACGCGTGAGCTTGCCCTTGATAGAGCCACGTGCTCTTACAAGCGGATCCATAATTGTTGAGATTAAAAACAATTTAACCGATCGAACTAACTTTTCGTACGCCTCTGGCGTGAATTTTGTACGCTTCTGGTACGCGGACCCAACGGGTCAACTATCTGTGATATTTCAGGCAAGATGCTACGCGCGGTAGCCTTACTACTTGCAGAATCTGAAATATTCTTTAATGATAAATCCCTTTCGCACGCCTCTGGCGCGAATTTGTTTATAACGCAGACAGCGCTTGCTAGCAACGCGAGAAACTTGTAGCTTACGACGCAGAAAACGACCCTGGTACAACGCGGGAAACTTGTTGCTACGACGCAGAAAACGGCCTTGGTACAACGCGGGATTATTTATGAAACATGCAGGGGATATCGCTAACAAACGTAATAGCTTGGCATTTCACGCAATTAAAATGTTTATATGACTCATAAACCATTTGTTTACGCAATAATACGCAGCTGAAATTATGCACATGTACAAACACAGACGAAATAAACCAAATTTATGCATAGGAAACGCAAAAATAGGAAATTAGGCTTACGTTTATTGGAGTGTGCCGCCTTGCCGTTTTACCTCGTTGCTGTGGTTTGGACTACGCCGCGCCGGCTGCGGCTGCAATGGACACCTGCACGAACTTGCGTTGATAGCACCGTCTGCTGTCTTCCTTCCTCTCGTTGCGGGCACCGGATGTGCCCTCTTCGTTCCACGCGTTGCTGCGAAATTGGAACGCTGCTCCTTGCGGTCGATTATATGCGATGTAATACACAACTGAATATGCTTTGTACTTGCCTATGACCAATGTTGTCGAATGCTGTCGCTGTTTTGGACCCGCAATGACCTAATGTGGTTTAATCCGGTTCTGTAGGACCAATGTTTGAGCACTAATCAGGATCGAAGGTACAATGTTTGTAGCCTTCTCAGTTTTTCGCTATCTGGAAAACCGCTGATTGCCAGCTCGCCTTGGAATTTGTGGACTGTATGATTGTAGGTTTCACTGAATAAATACACTCGTTGAAAGCCGGAAATATGTTACTTTATTAGCAATAAACAACACATTGAACATTTGAACATTTACAAGAATTAGCTTCCGTAGAGCGGACCGGTTTGCATGCTGCCACGTTGACAGATGAAACGTAAGTGTTTTTGGAATCGGATGCCGGCGAGGCAGTCTACTGCGCACAGTACGAATTCAGAATGTAAGAGAGGCGGCAAAAGTTTATAAAGTCCTTAACAAACAGTTTAGAGAGTTTCAAAAAAATAAGTAACAGAATTAGCTACCTGAGAATTAGAGGACTGTACAGAAAGATAAGTATAATAAATATACACGCGCCTACAGAGGACTCCGAAGAAGAAGTGAAAGAATCATTTTACGAAGAATTAGATGAAACATATGAGGCCATTCCAAAGTATGATATAAAGATGTTATTAGGAGACTGTAACGCCAAAGTAGGACGGGAGAAGAGGAATAAACCAACTATAGGAAAATATAGCAAACATAACAGAGCTAACAAAAATGGTCAAAGACTAATAAACTGGTATGGAAAAGAAAATGAAAATAAAGTCGACCTTCCTAACTCAGAAAGAGATATATAAAGAAACTTGGATAAGCTCCGATGGGAAAACTAAAAATCAAATAGATCATATCCTTATAGAAGAAAAACATGGCAAAATTATAGAAGATATTAAAAGCAAAAGAGGGCAGAAATAGAGTCAGACCATTACTTGGTCTGCGCAAGAATCAACCAAATAATTCCAGAAGAGAAAACGAAAACAAAATCCCCAAAAAAATGGAATATACACTTATTAGAAGTTGAAGAAAATAAAAAGAAATACGAAGAAGACATGGAAAAGATTCTGCAAGCAGAGACAAAGAACGACAGAATAGAAGACGACTGGTAGAGACTAAAGAAAAATATCCAAATTACAGCAGCTAAAAATGTACAAGGAGAGAAGAAACCCAAACAAAGATGGTTTGACAACAAATGCGAAGAAATGGTCGAACAACTGAGCAGAGCAAAAATAAAAATGTTACAGGATAACTCTGGAGAAAATGTAGCAAAGTTCAAAGAAATAAGGAGGACAGCAAACAGACTATATAGAGAAAAGAAAAAGAAGTACCAAGATAACTTAATATCCGGAATACAACGCGATTACAGATACAAAAACACTAGGGACTTCTTCAAAAAAGTAGGCATGGCAAGAAAAAGATTTGAACTAAAACTAAACTTATGTAAGGACAAGGAAGGCAATCTAGTAGGCGGAAAGGAAAACGTACTAACAAGGTGGAAAGACTACTATGAAGAAACTTTAGGAGGAGGAGAAGAAGAAAATCACAACAACTCTCCGACAGCTTCAAAACAAAAACAAGAGACTACAGAAGTACCAACATGGAATGATTTTACAAAAGTGGTGCAGAATCTACAAAATAACAAGAGCCCAGGATCAGATGGCATACAAAATGAGCTCATAAAGTATGGAGGTAAACAGTTAAGAGAAAACATTTACAACTTAATAAGAACAATCTGGGAGGAAAGAGAGATGCCAAAGGATTGGAGACTAGCCTTAATCTTACCCATCTATAAGAAAAGTGACGCGTTAATCTGTAATAATTACCGACCTATCTCCCTCCTAAGTGTAACATATAAAATTTTAGCAACATTAATTAACAACAAACTAAAGAAAGCAGCAGAAGGAATGATCGGTGACTATCAGTGCGGTTTTAGGGAGAGCAGGTCGGTAACGGACCAAATCTTCACTCTAAAACAAGCCATCGAGAAAACGAAGAAGAAAGGAGTGGCAATACATGTCCTATTTGTCGATTTCAAGCAGGCATACGATAGCCTAGACAGAACTAAACTGATTCAGACAATGCGAGAACTAGAGCTACCTAATCATTTAGTAGAATTAGTAATAATGACAATGACAGAATCTTGGTGCCAAGTAAAACTAGAAGGAGATATATCGGATACCTTCAAAACAAAAAAGGGACTCCGTCAAGGAGACCCCTGTCCCCCACGTTATTCAATATCGCATTAGAGGGAATTATGAGAAACTGCAGAATATCGAATACAGAGAATATAGTCAGAGGGCCTCAGCAAGTAATGGCTTATGCAGACGACCTTAGCAAGTAATGGCTTATGCAGACGACCTTACACTTCTAAATAAAACCCAGGAAGGATTGAAGACTTTGTTTAAGAAAGTAGAAATGGAGGCAGGCAAGTTTGGACTCCAAATAAATGCAGAAAAAACCAAATATTTCATCACCTTTAAAAAGTCAAAAGAGCAAACCATCTTAAAAATAAAAAGTGACCACAGAGACACTGAGTACAGTTTCCAGCAAGCAGAAAGTGTTATATACCTGGGAGTAGAATTTTCGAGTGAACATTACAGCGAAATTGAGAGGCGTATATCAATTGGTCTGAGGGTAGCAGCATCGCTGAACAGGGTACTTAGAGATAATGCGGTTTCGCGAGCAGCCAAGGTGCAGATATACAAAACCATAATAAGACAAACAGTGATATACGGGAGTGAGGTGTGGACATTAAACAAGCTGTATACTAACAAGTTAATGACATGGGAAAGGAAAATGCTGAGAAGAATTTTTGGAGGTATAAAGGAAGAAGGAGAATGGAGAAGAAGGACCAACGAGGAAGTGTATGCGATGTACAAAGACACTCCAATAGTTAATATAATAAAAAAAGGAAGACTGAGCTGGCTGGGGCATCTGCAACGAATGCCAGATGAAAGAATACCAAAGCGGGTATTCCGAGAAGATATGCCAGGCAAAAATAGAAGGGGACGACCAATAAAAGAGTGGATCAAAGATGTGGAAGAGGATTTACAAGAACTAGGAATAAAAGATTGGAAAACACTAGCGTATAGAAGAGACAAATGAAAGAAAGAAGTAACAGAAAATGCCAAGGGCCTCAAAGGCCTATAGTGCTCTATATATATATATATATATATATATTTAGTTTTCATTAAATTGTCTTAGAAAACTGTCCTTTGCAACTTGCGCTTGAATGTGGCAATTATAAAACGTTTAAAATAAAATCACATAAATCAGGAAATAATGTTTCCCCATGATAATTAAACTAATAAAGAACGTAACCAGCGGTAACCAAAACATAGTCAATTGGAATATTAAATTGAAGCTTTCCATAAATACAAAACTATATAAATATATAATAATTTATGATTTATATATTTTGTACCTTGTACTTACATATATTTTCTTTTTATTTACCTTTATCCAAATGATCGTACAAAAAGCCATTATCTTACATGTAGTATTGTACATCGTATATTTGCTAAAATTATCGTACAAAAACGATAATTATGGTACACCTGGCAACACTGCATAGGGCGCATATGAAAAGTAATTCCCCTATTTTCCTAACTAGCTAGCATCTGCACACGCAATTTATAAGGCGCCCTAATTTCCCTAATTCCCTTGCATTTAAGCACATAATAATTAGTAACATGTCCACTTAAAAGTGTTAACAGAGAGTCCGCGTAATGGAGATGCCCTGGCATTTAAACTACATTGGTTCTCGACGATGCCAAGAAAAATGTCCGCGTCAGTCTGTGTCAAATAACAAACAAAACCTAACCTACTAACATCGAATTTGACATAGACGGACAATACACTTCACTACTGCCAAACGTATAACACATATCAATGCCTGCTCAGAATCTTTTTTTTTATCTCATGGTAAGGTCTACACATTACCCTTTTTCTGTGACGTCAGAAATAACAAAACAGCATTTAAAACGTATGTCGTATATGGCATTGAAATTCAAAGAGATCATTTAGATCGCAGGTAGTAGACTTTAGAAAGAATTGGCCTATACCTAACCTTTAATGTAAGGGATGCTCTAAATAGCGCATTATTCAAACCAAGACGTTCTTGACCTATGTAATCCGACTTTTCTCCTCTTCTAAGAAGTCCCTGACGCTTAAAATAAGATTTTAGGCTTGCTCGCTTGCTTGTTATTGCGGGTTATTTTACTGTCATTTTGGACAAATGTCACATTGACAGTATTATAAAACAAGCCATACTTAAAGCAGACGTGACCAACAACTGCAGATTTTTTGTTTCGTCCAGGTTCTTATAGTTAAATAAAGAGAGAAAATTGTTACGTCACAGCAAAAGGGTAGTGTGTAGACCTTACCATGAGATAAAAAAAAATGATTCTGAGCAGGCATTGATATGTGTTACACGTTTGGCAGTACTGAAGTGTATTGTCAGTCTATGTCAAATTCCAGATTAAAAGGTTAGGTTTTGTTTGTTGTTCGACACAGACTGACGTAAAACTTAACCTGCAAATCTCGAATTTGACATAGACTGACAATACACTTCAGTACTGTGTCTATAAGTTTTTCCCTGTCCACTGTTTCAAAAGCTCGTTTTAAGTCTAGAAAAACTGCCACTGTAACTAGCCCCACATTTATTCGGTCTTCTAACAGTTGCTGCAGTGCTGCATCAGTTACCTCGACCTCTCCATCTGGCAAAGGGGTTTTGATTCCACCTTATCTATGTTTTCTGCCCATTCATTGACTTAAGTATTGAAGAGCCTACTCACAATTGTGTCCCCTTCTAAACCCTGACTGATAAACTGTTAGTATTTTCATTTTAAAAAATACCCTCTCTATTATTTTAGCAATGGTAGGAAGCATGTTCACTGGCCTGAATTCTTGAATATTAGTAGTGTTTGGAACTTTCCTAATGGGCACAATAGTGGCAATTTTTAACTTATCACGAATGACACCCATTTCTAAGGAGGTATTAATGACATGGAGCAATGGTAAGATGAATTCACTGAGCGCTACTTTAATGATGCTAATTGAGAGATCATCTGGACTACTTTTATTGGGCAACTGTAAAATGATCTTTGTCAGTGCTTCCTCGTCAGTCAATGTAAATGAGTACATTTTGCAATGTAATTTGTTCATATTATATATAAAATCTGCTTGCGGAATTGATTCCACGATTTGTTGTGGATTGTGGATTGTACGTCCTACAGCACTTAGGCCACTTTTCCGGGCCCATTGTGCGTACTAGTGTACTACCACTATCTTAAACTACCCTTAATCTAACCTATGGTAAGGGGTTTCCTGGAGCTGACAACTGCCGAGGTCCGGATTCGAACCATCGGCCACAGACTCCCGAAAAACCCCTGTGACCTCGACTGCAAGCGATCGCCGCACTCGCCTATCGAGGTCCCCACGATTTGTTGTATACTATCAATGAAATATATTAATATTATTAGATATAGGTACTCTGTAAGTCAAACACTGAATGATGAACTCAATTTATTTCTTTATTAACAAAAATAAACCTAGTATAAAAAATTACAGAAATAAAACACTCAGTAATAGAAATACTATTAAAAAAACGGTGAAAGATATAGGTGGAAAAAGATTATTTGAGAAGTAGCGTACAATGAGGTTATGGGACACAGTAGGAATTTTTAAAAGTCAAAATGTAAAATCTTTGAAGGGCCGCTTGAGAAAGTGTGGCGGGCTGCAAGGGACCCGCAGGCCACAGGTTGCTCATCCCTGCTCTATAGTCTAGCACTACAGGCTTTGGAGGGAAAATTTGATTATTTTTTTGAAATTGCCGAACAATCTTCAGATCTTAGTTAAGAAGAAAGGTAGCTAATAAACAGCAGGTATCTAAATTATTAAATGTTTTCAAACCACAGTTTAAAATGGAAGCGCTACTTCTTATGCGCTTGGGAAATGCAAATCTGAGTAATAATCGTCCCCGGCCAATTAAGCTAACCTTTACATCTGAAATTTTTTTGCATGAGTTCATTAAAAAAGCAAATCGGTTAAAAAGTAATCACCACTTCAAAGATATATCGATTGCATTTGACCAAACTCCTAAGCAAGCTAGCAGCAGCTAGTTGCTAGGAGAGATGCTGGCGATTCTTCTAAAATAAAATACGTAGATGGTGTTCTGAAAATTATATCTTTAAACTAAATGTGCCCAACAGCATCTGTGTTATCCTGTGTTATCAAAACGTTCGTGGCCTTAGAAGCAAAGTTCAAGAAGTTTTTGCATGATTTGATAGCATTGTCTGAAACATGGCTAATTAACAGCTTATTAAGTAGTGAACTGTTTACAGATTCCTACAAAGTGTATCAATGCGATCAGTAATATAATTTATCTAATCAGTCCTGGTGTGGAGGTGTTTTATTAGTATGTAAAGACAATATCTATTCTGAATTTATTGACTTGTAAGTATTTTCAGAAATTTCTGCATATATTGAAATTGTTGGTTGTAAATTATTATTTAAATCATGTACCAGGTATGAATTTGTTATTTATATTTCGCCATATTATGTTTAGATAGTGGTGATATTTTAAGAATTGGTTATTTCTATGTGTCCTGTTTTATACAAGACAGTACTGAAAAAAAAATTCTAGTGCTGAAAAATGTTGAAGTTATTTAATTTTTCACAAAAAGATAAAATATACCGGGTGGCTAGAAAAAAAAACGAATCTTGTTTAATTCCTCTCATCTCCGGAACGCTTTGAGATAGCGAGTTCAGTTTTTGGTTTCTAAGAAACAATGGATTGAAAATTATTTCTGCCAAGTTACAAACACAAGAATGGCGAATTTTTTAATATCAACTAAAAAAAATCAATTACAATTTGACAATGTTCTTAAAAATTCCACCAATAAACATCTTGTATGGTGTATTCTACTTATAAACACGTTTTTGAATAACTTGGACAGACCTGCGACTGATTCTTGTCCTGGCTGCTATTTTACGCTGAGATAAACGAGTCCCCGGTTGATTTTCCTGTGACAACGACAATTCGCCTACAGTTTGTGAATTTTCATGATTTGTAGCAGTTACAGGTCTTCCGCTTCCGGGTTTTCTGTAAACAGATCCGGTTTCTGCAAGCCGTCGAATAGTACGATTTATGCTAGAAGGTTGCCATTTCTTCCCTGGAAACTCTTTCGCAATTCTTTTTCCACGCCAATGTTTTTATCGATAACACATTGCAATTACCTCTAAGTCAGACTTCGTTAAATGAGGTGCCATTATTAATTAGTTAATTAGCACGAAATGCCGCTAAACTTATTGCGAAGTAACAACAAACTGCAAATGTCACTCACACCTTAACTTGTTTTAACAAAAGGTTGCTTCAATTTAAGTTGCTTATTAAATTATCAACGTGTGATTGATTTTTTCTAGTTGATATTAAAAAATTCGCCGTTCCTTTGTTTTTAAAAATAATTGTTTGTAATGTGGCAGGAATAATTTTCAATTCTCTTGAAAACCAAAAACTGAAATCGCTATGTTAAAGCGTTCCAGAGATGTGAGGACTTAAACAGGATTCGTTTTTTTCTAGCCACCCGGTATAACCATGATAATCGTTTGCTAGATTTAGTATTTACAAATTTTGATCGTGAGATTATTAATGAAACCGTTCTTATAATTTCTTTGAATTACACAAACAAATTTACAGATTTCTCTAATACTTCGCTGAAGAAATCGTATAACTTCAACAAAGCTGATTTTGCGTCGCTATATAACAGCTTACTGCAATTTGATTGGTCGTTTCTCTTACATAGACAGAATCGTGACAGCCCTTTCTCTCTTTTATTTTTAATTGTACTCTATATTTGATGAGAATGTTCCAGCATTTAAAATCTATCTACGAAAACCAAATGGTTTATATCTGAAATTATTGCAAATATTAAATTAAAATCAAAATATTTGGGAAAATATAAAAAACTCAAATGACCAAGAAAACTTCAAACAACTACGATCTCTTATTAAAATACAAGTTGATGCAGTTTATAAATCATATATTCATAGTGTAGAATCATCAGTCACGTTTGATTGTCGTAGCTTTTGATCATTTATGGATTCTAAAAGGAAACAATCTAGTATACCTGCCATTATGTATCACAGTGAACTCAAAGTGAGATCTCAAGAAATAGTTGATACTTTTGCAAACTTCTTTAGTAGTGTATAATGTAATCTGTTCTATTGCCCCTTCTCTAGAAATGTCTCTCATGATCGATAGTTCTTTTCTATTTCTATGAGAATTATTAGTGAAGATAAAATTTAAAAAGCTGAAAAACAGTATGTCTTCGTTCTTCTGCTGCTTAAGCCAGCTTCATTTAAACGTCTTCTGACTGTTGGAGACGATATTACAAGATTGCGAATAGCTGCAAGCTCATTCTTTAGCACAGTACTAGTGATTCTCCTGTTTCTTAGAGCGGATTGCCTAAGAAAACGCTCATCCCTTGGATTGGTTCGTCGTTTTCACCCTTGTCCTGGTCTTTGAAAGTGAGATCCTTTCGTTAAATCGTGTAACTATGCGACTTATACTGGAATGATTTCTTCCTATCAAATTTGCAACAAAACGCATCCAGCAAAGTTGATACCCTTACTGCCTCCTCCACGTATACATTTTTTGGGCGATTCATTTTTCAAGTTTAAAACTTGATGGCTAAAGATAACTTTTCTTAATAACCAGTTTCCAAACAGATTTTAAATCAATTTTTGGTAAAAATGACTTTGATTGACAATTGTAATCTTAAAAGAAAACATTTCTTGACAGCATTTGTTCAAAACATCAAAGGAGTTCCAAAGACTACTTGCAAGACAGTAAACTAAAAGTTATCAATATCTCGGAATTAAATACAAATATAACAGTACAAGATAGAAAAACTACAGAATCAGGAAACTCTACGAAGGTATAACGAAGAAATAGAAAAAAGGGTTAGAATGCTGAAGGAAGGAAATAATATTGAAGAAAATTGGAAAGAAATAGAAGAAGTGATGCACGAGGCAGCGAAAGTACTGGAAATAACAAATACAACAGGCGGGAAAAAACAATGGTTCGACGACGAATGCAAAGAGGCAGTGAAAGAGCGGAACAAATCAAGAACAGAGATGTTTAAAAACCCAACAGAAGTAAACAAACAAAAATATAAAGAACAAAGGAGAAGTACCAAAGAAATGTGTAGACGGAAAAAGAGAAGATATAATGAAATCAGGATAGAGAAACTGGAAGAAAACTTTAATGACCGAGAAATAAGAAACTTTTACCAAGATATAAAAAAGGAAAAAAAGGGATATCAAAATAAGACAACATTATGTGAAGACAAACAAGGAAACTTAATAGGAGGACACAAGGAAATAATGGAAAGATGGGCTCAACACTTTCATGAGATGCTAAATGGAAATGAAGAACAAGGCAGGCAAACAGTAGTATCAGCTGCAGGGAATCAGCAAGTGGTAGGATCATACAAACCAAACACCGAAGAAAAGGTAGAAACGCCGCGAAATGAAGAAATCGAAAACATAATTTCTAGACTGAAGAATAATAAAAGCCCTGGAAGAAATAGAATAAAGGCAGAGCTGATAAGATATGGAGGCGAGGAGCTACAAGAAAAAATATGCAAATTAGTACAGCAAGTATGGGAAAACGAAGAGATGCCAAAGAAATGGGCGGTGGCAATAATATGCCCCATCCACAAAAAAGGACCGAAAACACAATGCTAAAACTACAGAGGTATCACCCTGCTAGACGTGGTATACAAAATAACAGCAAGCTGCATAAAAGGAAGATTAAACTCATATATGGAAAAGGTGATTGGGGAGTACCAAGGAGGGTTCCGGAATAATAGATCGGTTGTTGATCAGGTACACACACTTAGACATATTCAAGCGAAATCTTATGAATATGAAATAGAAATGCATGTACTGTACATAGATTTCAAACAGGCATACGATTCTGTAAATAGAGCTCAACTATACAATGCAATGTAAGAACTCGGATTTCCGACGAAGTTAACGAACCTGGTAAAGATGACACTCAGCACAACTGAAAGTATAGTGAGAATACATGGCGAAGAAACAGATGCGTTTCCAGTAAACAAAGTACTAAGACAAGGCGACCCACTGTCAGCATTATTGTTTAACGTAGTACTGGAGAAAGTCTTAAGGGAAAGTGATATCAATAGGAATAGTACAATATTTTATAAAGAACATCAATGTTTAGCATACGCCGATGACGTAACACTCATAGCTAGAACAAAGAACGAGCTGATAAAAATTACAAAAAACCTGATCAAAACTGCGGTATGTGTAGGACTCGAGATCAATGAGGGAAAAACGAAATACATGAAGGGGGGGAGTAAGAGACAGACACAACCAACCCAGGATTTAACAATAGGAATAGAACAAGACAGGAGATACACATTTGAACACGTGAAGAATTTTACGTACTTAGGCACACTTATAAATGAGCACGGCAGCGGTAGTGAGGAGGTTCGAGCAAGGATAAATAAAGGAAATAAAAGTGCGGGAAGTTTAATACCAGTGTTGAAATCTAAGACAGTGTCGCGAAAATTGAAAATACGCGTGTACCAAACAGTAATAAGACCAACAGTGCTATACGCGTGTGAAACGTGGATAATAAACAAACAAGAACAGAAAAATTTAGAAATTTGGGAAAGGAAAATGCTACGGAGAATATATGGAGGAAAGAAGATAAATGGGGAATGGAAAAGAAGAACCAATGAGGAAATATACAATCTATATGGAGAACCAAGTATAGTGAATGTAATTAAAGCACAAAGAATAAGGTGGATAGGGCATATAGAAAGACTGTCAGAGGAAAGAATAACAAAGAGAATAGTAAGAGGAGATACAGAGGGTAACAGGAGAAGAGAGAGGCCAAGAAACAAATGGCGAAATCAAGTGACGAAGGACCTGGAAAAACTTATTGTCGAGAGATGGACGGAAAAGGCAAAGGATAGAAAACAGTGGAAACAGATAGTGAAACAAGCCTTAGGCCTCCACGGCCTGTAGTGCTACAATATATATATATATATAACAGTGGTGCGTTAATTTTGTCCAGGAGTTACAAACACAGGGATCTAGTTTTCAAAAACAAGAGATTTTATAAAAATACGGGCTTCATTATAAAAGAGGATCTGTGTAAAAGTCATCTAGAAGTTTACAAGAAAGCTTGCGCGAAATCTGGTTTTAGAAATGTATGGACACTAGATGGCTTGATCAAAGTTAAAATCGGTAACAGTTTAGTTTAGCATGAAACGCTAAAAGCGGGTTTTTTTTGAAATCCCTATAGATAAAGGCCATACAGAACAAAAAGTAAGTACAGAGAAGTCGGCGCAAAGGCGTTTTTAAATACAAAACTTACAAAAATCAATTAGAAATTCCGAAAAACACGAAAATCACCGGCAAAATGACATAAGAACATCATTTTATTTCGGTGTGCACGCAACGCAGATTGTAGCTCGAATATGTTACCAAAGCTCGAAAAACACCAGGGGCGGCACCCATTGATTTAAAATAAATAGATAGAATGAGGGAAAACTCCAGTATAGTAGACCACAACCTTTTAGTGGGTACTAAGTACACACACATCTTAAACTGCAGCTAACCTAAAATAGCTCCTGGACATGAGACAGAAGTAGTCTACGATACTGCATGTTAGCCAAAGTATTTACTAGTGGCCTCTATACTTTTATACTCGTTGGGGCTGCGCCACTCTGTTTAGGGTATTTTAACGACAGTTGGCAACGTAGCTGTCGCTGGAAGTGTCACTTGTGTTAGTTAAGGTACATTTTAGTTTGGTATTTACTTGCTGAAAATATACATTTTTTGCCTCTTCCGACAACAGATTCGAGTTCAGCAGGCCGTAAACCATAGGAATAGTGCAAAACCGCTTCCAAAAGTTACAATTTAAGCGTTTCAAGCTAAAGTAAATATTTACCTTAAAATCTATACCATAAAATCGGTGGTCTCTTTCTTTGTATATATATTTGTATGTTTGTTTGGTATCTCCTCTGTAGATACTGAACCGATTAAATTGTGTAGCTTAAAATTTTGCTAATATTTAGATTTAGATCGTAGGCCGGTTTTTATTTTCAAAAAACGTACGAAAAAGTAAAGTTTTAATTAAACCGTGTAATTAGCGAAGCTAAGCGTAGCTCGGCTGATTCACTATATACCATTATAGCAGCGCCTTATTCAACGAAGCATTGTTGGTTCAGTAGTAGAATGCTCGCCTGCCACGCGGGCGGCCCGGGTTCGATTCCCGGCCGATGCATTCTATTTACTTCCCTCGTCTAAAAGACGAAGGAAGTATTGTAATCACGAAAAAATCACCCTCCGAGATTTTTTCAGATCTTCACGTTTCAAGGTCCATAGATAACGAAAAAGAGGTTTTCTCAATAGGGGATTTTCATAAAATTATACAATTGTTATTCACGGTCCAAATAAATGCATTAGTCTAAACTTAAGGAACTACAAAATATGAAAGCAAAATATCAACTAATAGATAATTGATACGCATACGAAGTTTCGCGCGCAAAATCCTGTGTTTGAAATAGCTAAAGAGCGCGCGCTCGCTGTGACGTAGTTGTGACGTATATAAGTGCTAAAATCTTATCCGCCCGCTTGTTAAAGCGCAGACAGTTGCACTAACCGCCTTAACCACCGTCTGCCTTAACAAAACGTTTTGAATCCAGGATAGTTCTGATTTCTAAAATTGATATAAAAATATGGCAATGCAAAAACAGGATTCCGGTTTTTATAGATATTGCATTGTTCCAATGTGCAGAAGTACTTCCGCAAGTACCACAGACAAAATTTTTATCAGGGCGCCTGCTGAAAAACATAGGAGAGAAAAATGGATAAAAGCGTGCAGAAGAAATGTAGCCGATATTTCAATGAGAAACACGAAATTATATGTTTGTGAAGATCATTTTAATGTAAGTTTCTTTTATAATATTTAAAAGGTAAATCATATTTAATGTTAATTTTAATGTGTTGTAGTTGGAGGAAGATATGGAGAATTATATGAGGTTTAAATTAATGGGAGGTTGAAAACTAATGAAACCTCATATTGTACCCCATATTTTTAATTGCCAAGATGATAGGAAACGAGCTTCTTCACATCCTGCAAGAGTAGTCGCAGAAAAGAGAGCTAAAAGAAGATTAGTAGGGAAGCAATGGCTTTGACATCGAATGAAACATGGGAAGAAATTTCTTTTTCCAGGAACATTCCACCATCTATTTCAACCACTACTACATTTGACGAAGAGCAAGTTGTTGATTCGGAGTTGTCCTCTGGACCTGTAGTGCTCCATCAAAAAATGTCAACTAATCCAACGCAATCATCTGAAGCCACATCATGTAGTACGAATACAAAAAACGTGGGAGTTACAGCTCGACCCATGGTACGCAGCAAACATATTCAATGTAATTTGTTGCACCTTGGAAAGTCAATAAAAACTTCCCCCATAAAATTTTCCACCGTGGACTCGGCAACAACACCAACAAAGCCGCAATTTCTCCCAGAGTTTTTAGAAACAACACCAGATATGACAGTAGATCTTGATAGTACCACAACATCTTCATGTGATGACAGCGAAACAAACTTCTCACCATCCTATGATTCAGAATCATCGAATCACACAGATGATGACATCACCGGTAATGTTGCAGCTTCCTATAAAAAAATGGCCTTGCAGTGTACATTAAATCTCATGGCTTCCAAATCTCGCATGTATCTTGGATTGCCAGAAGACACGTACTTTGTAGTAGATCTGTTGATTAAATATTGTAAACTAGATATAGTTAACATACTTTTGCCATTGAAAAAAATTCGAACTGGAGATACATTTGCAGCATTAGCAGATGATTTTGGTATGAGTTGTAGTACTGCATCTCGAATATTTTCAAAATCAGTGCCAATAATTTCAAAATTTATGAGAAAATGCATACTATTTTCTTCCACTGATGTTCTAAAGCCACTATTACCTTTTGCCTTTCGTGCCCGTTATAGCAATGTAGCTTGTATTATCGACTGTTTAGAGATAGAAATACAAAAACCATCAGATTCAATAAAACAATCTTTAACTTGGTCGGAATACAAAAAGTGTAATACATTAAAATATTTAGTATCAGCTACACCTGATGGCATTATTAATTACATTTCAACGGGTTTTGGAGGTCGAACTTCAGATGCTGTAATAGTAGAGCAAAGTGGATTTTTGGACATATTGCCACCTGGAGTAGCCATAATGGCCGACAGAGGCTTTAAGCATATTGAACACCATCTAGTAGCAAAGAATTGCACTTTAATTAGACCACCTAGTGTGGCATCAGGCAGTAAAAGTAGTAAAGCTGAAGTAATAGCAACGAAACGCATAGCCAGCTTACGAATTCATATTGAACGAGTCATTCGTAGAATAAGAGAATTTCAGTATTTAGCTCCGCATGCTTGTATCGACAACAAATTATTGCCTTACACAGATTTAATAATGAAAATAGTGTGTGGTTTTGTTAATTTACAAGGAGCTCTTATAAAGGGTAAATAAGCAACCTCCTAATAATCGTTTATGGTAATAAGTGTTGCAGTACAATTATATCAATATATTTTTTGCAACCATTGTAGATAAATAATGGACTATATTATTTGCAAATATTATATTTGTAGGACTAATATGTTACATTATATTACATGTATACAGAGAATAATGTAAGACTGTACATGACTGAATTATGCAAAATTAGACATAGGGAATTTACTTAATGTTACCATGGTGTTTGTAAACAAAATAACAACACAGTGACTACAGAAAAAACCGACAATTGTTACTAGCATGGGTAAATTGATTAATACTAAAATAAAGTTGCCAATGTATAGTCTTACATTATTCACACGGTATATTATTGTTAAACCTTATAATCACTTATACTATATATTCTTATTTACAAATGTATATTAAAACTGTTACTATATGTATATTGCTGTTTAGTTACAAATATTATTTTTTTGCTGCATTGTATAATATTTCAAAAATACAGACAGCCCAAAAATTTTCAGCAGCACTTATAATGCTATCTGTATAATCAGCCTGAAAATCTTCAAATATGTATGTAATTTGGTCATTACTTTCAAAATTTGGATCCGCTACACAAAACAAGGCTTTTGTTTTTCCACATAAATACATTTGGAGTTGCACTTGTGCCTTGTATTTTGCAGTGATTGTATTCTTTTGAGTAATATAATTATGAAATGCTTTTTTTGACTGCGGACATTTTATTTCTACGACATAATCGCTGCACACAGCATCGGGAGATGCACCGATCAGTGGATGAGTTTTGGAAAGATGAAGTCCTGTACGACTAAACTGGCGATTTAATCTTTTTTCCAAAATGTGAATTACTCGATCCTCTAAAAGTCGACCCCTTCGCATTGCTTCTGTATCACGTAGCTTTTGTACACCTAAAATTTGCTCAACGAAAACACCATCGGCTTTTTTACAGTGGGCAGCTTGATAAATTTTTGATGCTGTTATTCTACCATAACGCAGTTCAAACCAGAGGGAATTATTTGACTGTTGCTCTGTATTTTTTATGGCTTCTTGAATATACTCCTCCCACATCATTTCAGTGCAATAACTCAAAAATTTTTGAGTATCTTTTTCTCCTGTATAGCTTATTAGCAGTTGAAATAAACCCAAATTGCTAATAGTTGCATTACTACTAAAATGTTTGAGAAGTTGGCTGTTGCACTTTCGTTGTTTGGAGGTTTTCACGAGCTCGCTGAAAAAACTGTTGCTGTCTTCATCTGAAGATAGTTCCTTCATTTCTCCAAAATCTGACAAAGTTAAATGCTGTTTTTTAGAAGCACTGATGTTGGATAGCTGGCTTTTCTTCCAATAGCACTCCACTTCAGTTGGGGAAGGTTCTTCGCTCCTTCGATGAAGCCACATTACGAAAGCAATGGAATGCTTACAGCCACCTAAAAATTGCAGTGTTTATCTTTTAATTCGAATTTGCATGTAGCTTATAAATTAGGAATCTATTTATGAGCTACATATACATAAGAGTCTCTTTATAATGATGCTATTTATTGATATTTGTCAATTGATTTTTCTTGAATAAATATAAGTACTTATTTTTAATAAAATTAATTACTAACCTTCTGACGCAGCACAATCATGGCATTCTACACTGATAATTTTGTTCGACTTTTCATTAATTTTAATAGTAACATTATACTGCGCTTTGGTAATTCCATGCTCCGGTGTAATTTTCCCTTTAACAGTGCAAATGTTCATTGTGTGACAAACTTGCACCCAACCGATAGCAGCATCTCCGTACGACCTGCGCCCAGATCTAAAATTTTATAATTATTTCAATTACTTACAGTTATTACATTAGTGTACAGTATTGTATTATGTGAACTGTTTATAACGCAAAAATTAATACGTTACAGTACTTACTTATCAGCTTTGACACCACTGGATTCTCCTATTGCAAAGTCTGCAGTATTTTTAAAATACTCTGCCACCATAATTGCATCTACAATTGGTAAATTGTCAGATTGCGCTTTAGTAAAGTCTTGATCTGCCATTATTACAAAAAGCAACTGTCGAATAACGAATTATAAATCGCAAAACACGTGAAACGCGGACACAACACGAGACGACTATATTGCAAGTAAGCACGTGGCCCCTAATCTGCGCCGGACGCACTATTTGACGTCATCCTACGTCACAACCAATCACTGGCAAGCTTCTTGTCACGTGATAAATTCAAAATTATAACAATTTATAATTGTTTACCAGCAATAGCAAATGCTTTAAATTACTTATTTTTTTCAGTTTTATGCTTCTTTACCATACATACTACTAATTTAACGAATAAAAATTGAGGTATGATTTTTTGTGCAAATCCCCTATTCCGTCAGTCTGTCTGTCTGTCTGTCTGTTGTCCATCTGCCTGTCTGTCGGCAGTATAGCTCAAAAACTATTTGTAGAGGAAGACCATATTTTGCATACATATTATATATCTAGCTTGCATGAAACCAGTACAATTTCATACAGATATAAACAGGGTGAGCATCTTAAAAAAATAAAATTTTGTTTATTTTTGGGTTAATTTTGAAATAAAAAAAAGTAATAACTTTCACATTGGTCAGGTTTTACATTTGCTGAAAATAAGACTCAACCGATAAAGGATGTCACAAAAGAGTAAAAATGTTTCAACCATAACACCATGCTCTTCAAGACAGGTGCGTGCCGGACTTACCTGGAAGGGACTCAGTAGCGCAGATGGAATTTCCCTGTAGTTATATCCGTTGCGGAGATTCGGTTAGGATCGAGCATTCTGCAGAGCTGCGGATGCGGTGGGTTTAAACCGCAGTGTGATAGATTTTTTTAATTTGATAATGTATTTAATTTATTAGAAACGTGAAGATATTTGTACTCCTAACTTAATTTGATGTTTAAAACCTGCAAGACTTGGAATGACTTATATGATGATTATTGCAATTTATTTAGAACTTCTTGTTTACCTTCACATATAGCTAATTTTTAATTTATGAACAATGGCGATACCACTATGATTCTTGATTTGAGGAGGGGTCTTAGCAGGTAAGAATCCTGTACTCTTGGGAGAAACCCCAAGGTCTTACGAACATTTCCCCTCTTAAAAAAAAAAAAAATTGTTAGCAATAGTTGTAGGTAAATATGTATGATTCATTATATTAATTCACCCAAGCTATCGGAGCAACAAGATCACATCCTAAGTTTGTACTTAAAACTTGGAATACATATTAATTCCTTTTTATTGTAATTTTTAATTTATTTGTATTTGATTTGTTTGAGCAGTTTGAGTATTGCACACATAATTGCACAATCTTTAATGAATGATTTTCATTTACTACGAGAACAGGTTTTACTCAACAACTATGATATAATATCTATAACAGAAACATTCTTAAAGGCCGCTTTACATTTAAGCAAGACCGGTGCAATGCAATGCAAGATGAAGAATTGCATGTAAAAATTAATATTGCTTGTCACTTTACATTGATGTAAGTGAGGTGCAACACATGACGTTTGTAAACAAGACTACCAACTACCAATGCATAAAAGTGCATATAATTTTGACAACAATTGCAATAAAATTGCAGTAGTACGTTCGTGGTCATTTTAATTTTATATTAAAACAGTGGTTTTAGTATGTGTTTTAACTTATTTATCAAATTCCATAAATGAAAGGTTAGTTCATTGCTACTTTCAATTTGATTGGTTGGTAACAAACTTTTTTACTAAAAAAATTACTAGAATTGCATGCGACTTGCAACAAAATTAGAACCGGCTCTAATCGTTTCTTCTTGCATCAGCTGATTGTAAAAATTGCCTTGACGCATGCGCTCACTACCATTTTCGTCTTGCCTTGCATTGCATTGCAAAAGAATTGCTTAATGTAAAGCGGCCTTTAGTGACAATGTAGCGAATAATATAGTTAGCATTGCAGAATATAATTTTTTATCTTACAGTAGCGTCTATTACCATACATTATAAAACTGTTTTCAGTGACTAAAATGAAGTTTTATTTACAAGTGAGTTTTCATTATTTATACTACTGCATTGTTGGTAGCACTGTCAAGCTATGTCAAATTTTCAGGTTAAGTTTTGGGTTAGTTTGTGTCAAACAACAAACAAAACCTAACCTATGAACCTCGAATTTGACATAGACTGACAATACACTTCAGTACTGCCAATACACAAATCATAGCCGACTAATTATAAACTTATTTCGCGACATATTCTGACTGCGCAAACTATTTAGGCACAAGAATTGCTACTGTAAGATAAAACGTCGTATATCACACGTGAGCGAAATGCCATTATAAGCTCGTGAGAAAGTGTATCGCTCGTGTTGGGTCACTCGCGATTCAAAATTCTCACTCGCAAATAATGATGCATTTCTCTCACTTATAATATAATCTACTATTACGTAAAGACCATCCTACCTTATTGCATTATATGCAAAATCGTTAAATATTAATCAAGTATAAAGGGTGTTACAAAAGTAACGCCCATCCACTTGGGGATATATTCAGGAAGATAAAATAAACTGATAATAAAGAGTGACAAAATTTCAGATTGTTCTTCCTTACAGAGTTATTAAGCAACAAAGTATTAAAAATGTATGTTTTACAAAATCAAGTGTGCTTTCAAAAAATATCCTCTTGTCTTTTATTTACATTCTAATGATAATATTAGTCAGTTTTTGTCAGTTTATGACAGTAAAAGTAATTGTGAATTTTGTTCCTTGTCATAATGGAAATATTTATATATAGGGACTATATCTGAATTATTCCAGTGTCAAATGAATGAGAAGGCTATCTTTTCTGTTCTTGTCTTTGTTATATCTGTTGATGACTAAATGCCCAATTTTTGATCAAATAATTCTTTCGCATTTTTCCTTTTTTGTAATTAGCTAGTCTTTTTTTGAAGAAAGCACACTTAATTTTGTAAAACATACTTTTTAATACTTTGTTGCTCAATAACTTTGTAAGGAAGAAAAATCTGAAGTTTTGTTACTCTTTATTATCGGTTTATTTTATCTTCCTGATTATTTTATTCGTAGAGATTTCAACCAATCAAAAGGCTGGATTTAGTTAAGTTATCTTGTATAATTTCGATTATACAAAATCGATTATACTATAGTAACTTCACTAGGCAACGCAATACATAACTTTTGTCAACTTGATGTTATTTTCATGGAGATGACTTTCAGCTAGGTTAATACAAATAAATCGAGCTGCCAATAAAATATTTATTTGTTCCTAATATTAAAATTTACTCACAAAATAATTAAATCGAATACAATGCGTACTTCGAACAGGTTATACGTCTCAAACTACGTGTCAGTTTGACAGAATAATCCTCCCGCTGACGCGGTCGGACTATTTAACCTGTCAAACTGACACTCTTTTATTATTGTGCAACAAGTTATCGACATATAACCCGATAATATCGAAGTACTTATAGTATTACTTCTGATTATTTTTTTCGTAGCGATCTCAACCAATCAGAAGGCTGGATTTAGTTAAGTTATCTTGTATAATTTCGATTATACAAAATTGATTACACTAGAGTAACTTCGCTAGGCAACGCAATACATGACTTTTGTCAACTTGATGTTGTGTTCATGAAGATGGCTTTCAGCTAGGTTAATACAAACAAATCGAGCTGCCAATAAAATATTTATTTGATTCTAACATTAAAATTTACTCAAAAAATAATCAAATCGAATACAATGCGTACTTCGAACGGGTTATACATCTCAAACTTCCTGCACAATAACAAATCGTGTCAGTTTGACAGAATAATCCTCCCGCTGACGCGGTCGGACTATTTAACCTGTCAAACTGACACTCTTTTATTATTGTGCAACAAGTTATCGACATATAACCCGATAATATCGAAGTACTTATAGTATTACTTCTGAATATATCCCCAAGTGGACGGGCGTTACTTTTGTAACACCTTGTATGTTATAGAGGATTCAAATTTTGAGACACTCTGGATTGAATTTAATTTTAATAAACAAAAATTTTTATTCGGCACAATTTATTTGCCGCATAAAAGTAAATATCGAGCTCTTATTGATAACTTCGAAGTCAATTGCAGTAACTTTTTGCTTTTATACGATAACATATTCACTGGCGATTGTAACATTGACCTTAGGTAGCCTGATAATACAGAAAGTGAACAGTACATTTGCATGTTGGGAAGTTTTGGATTTACTCAGTTAATTAAAGAACCTACTCGAATAGCATCTAAATCTCAAACACTTTTGGATCACAGTTTAGTTAACAATACAGATTTAATTGTTGCATCGGGTACTAAACACGTAAGTTTTTATTCGAACCATGAACTAATATTCTGTAAGATTTTTGTTGAAATAAATAAACCTTCCAATATCACACGAATTGTCAGAGACTTCACAAAGTTTGATCTCGATAGTTTCACAGCTTATCTTCAATCTATCAATTGGGATATTATCTACAACTTAAATAATATAAACGGTGAGGTTGATTATTTCAACAATAACGTGATAGCCTTGTTTGACATTGTTGCTCCTTTTAAAACATCTGTATTTAGAAAATCAAAAGCCCCTTGGCTGACTGATACAGTCAGATTAATGATCAGTCTGGGAGATGCTGCTTATAAACGTTTCAAAAAATACCACAAACAAGATCAATGGAGCTATTATAAGTCTCTCCGAAATCTAACTACCAATGCTATCAGAAATGAAAAAAAAAGCATATTTAACTCATACATTAACCAACAGCAGTCCTAAAAGATTTTAGAATAACTTACAACGTTGTGGTATACATTCAAAGACAAAAAATCATAATATTTCTGAACATCTTAAATACGTTAATGCAATTAATTCATAGGTACTTTAATTTAATTCAGGGGGTGGAGGAGCCTAGTGTGAAGGTCTTGGAAATGTATAAATATACTAAACCAAATTTTATCATCAAAATTTCGTTTTACTGTTGTTTCTGACGATGATATTACTAAAATTATCCATTCCATTAACTCTAAAGCTTCTGGTAATGACAATATAAATATTACTATGATACACTTATGTTGCCCATTTTTAATACCCGTTATAGACTTAAGACTTAAGACCTATCAGCATACTACCTGTTTTATCGAAGGTCTTGGAGAAAGTCATTAAACTTCAAACTCGTGACTATTTAGAAAGGAAATTTGTTGATGCCAAATTATAAGTCAGGTTGTTGTTCTGCACTTTTAAATATAACTGATGACATCTTGAAAGGATCTGACGATGGTCATATCACAGTGTTGGTTCTACTTGACTTCTCAAAGGCTTTCGATGCTATCAGTCATGAAATACTTTATGCTGTACTTCGCTACTACGGATTTGGCAAAGAAGCTTTAAATTTAATTAAAGCTTACTTGAATGATCGTCAGCAATGCGTTTTATTAGAAGGCAGATTTATGTAGGGTGAGATTCGGTGTTCCTCAGCGATTCATACTATGCCCTCTATTTTCACATTATACTTTAGTAGTTTATGTAATTATTCTTTAAATCATTGTCAATTTCATCAATATGCAGATGATATGCAGATTTGCATGTCATTTAAGTCAACTATTGTGACGTGCTGTATGGTTCATGTATCGATAAGGCAACATGTAAAAAAATTCAGTTAGTCCAAAACTCTTGTTTAAGATTGATACACAGCATTCATCGTCGGATGGAACAACTACACTTTTTACATGCTGCTGTATTTTTACATAAGATTATATTGTTCAAGTCGCCTCCATACCTCTATGATAGAATTCGTTATCGCGCTGGCGTCCATAATTTGAATCTGAGACATAGACGCTTGCTAAGCATTGCTTTGCACCGAACAGAAAGTTTTATGCGTTCGTTTACTTATAATATAGCGAAGGTATATAATACTCTACCAACAATGCTTGCTGTTTACTGCAACAACTCAGTGCCGATTTTCGCCCCACCTACCCTTAGTTTAAGTTTAGGTAGAAATGGAAAGGTCAGTTGTGTATTGGCTTTCGGTGCGACTGCACCAACATTTCAGGAGTTGCATAACTCAAATAAATTCAATTCAATAGAACCAAGTGTTATTCATTTTAAAATCTGTGAGATACTCAATCACTGTGTCTCCAACACTTGCTCTTAAACTCTTTTAAAAATAAATTGAAAAATTGGATGAAATCTTAAATAGATCTACCATGTCACCAGTGTTCTCTAACTATTTAATCATTCAATGTTTTATTTTTCACTCTTTTTAATATTTACCTGTTTGTTATTATTGTTATAAGAAGTAATATAGGTGTTTGGTTCTTACATATTTGGTTATGTAATTGAAGACATACACAATGTAAAACTGTAAACCTGTAAATATGAGTTATGACAATTAGAAAAGTCATAACAAGTAATAAATGAAAACTGTATTATCATTTGTTTGATAATCATTGGTTTTGGCGGGTAGTTTTAAAAATAAACAGAACAAATGGGTTGTAGAAAAATATAATTTGAATTAACACAAGTCCTATTTGAAATCGCTTTCAATAGTCAATTTTAGACGTTAATGTACTGGTATGTACCTATTTATATTGTTATACACCTAAACAGTGTGATAGACAATTATTAGTGTGAAATAAAAAACTTAGTGTGTGCATCGATTACTACACAAGGATGTGCTGCCAACCACAATGAGAATAGCTGTAGCAGAGATCTGGCGAGTATAGAAGATTAAGACCTCAAAGATAGAAGCTTACAAAGTGAGTCTATTAACTGTCAACTTAAAACGAGACACATATAAAAGAAAAGTAGAAATATAAAATATATCTGCTACTTACACAGTTAATAAAAATTAAATTCAATTGAATCATAAATTAGATAATAATAAAATTTGTAAACCGACAGTAATATTAATCTAAAATTGAATTAACTGAAATTAAGTATTTATCAAATATTATTAACAAAGGTGTTAAACTTATGATAAAGGCATTTACTAATTACTTAATAAATACAATTGTCCTATATTTTGCATTATAGTTATTCATGGTTTATGTCTTAATCTGATTTTAATAGTAACCCTGAGAAAGAGTCAAATAGCTAAGGTTATTGCAATTAAATTCTAAAGACTGTGAACAAAAAGTAAGATTAAAATCAAAATTTAAAAAAAACCCTGAGAATAAGAGTTAAAATAAAATAAAATCAAATAACAGCGATTAGACCACAGCAGTATGTATTGATTTTCCATTTTCTGTTTTGAATTTGTATGATTATTTATATTATTTTGGAATGGAAAATAAAATCATATTATTATATTTATATTATTTTGTTTATTGGGATATCCTGTTGAGCAACTACAGTTTTATTATTATTAATATTATTATAACTGTTAGTTTTTTCTATTATGTTGTCTTCTACTGCTATGTCTTGTATTGGAGTCAAATCTTTACTTATCTTCATTGCTGGTGTTGGTTTTTAAATTTACTTTGCTTAATTTATCTTCACTTATCGCCAATTGCCAGTCCATATTTTATTCAGTTTTCTGCTCCATTGGCACAAATTTTAATCATGATACATAGAACAGAAGTGGACTTCTGTTATATTTTTGATTAATATCTTGCAGGAATGTTTGTAGTGATTGTATTATTTATCTTTAACAGCTTCATTTAATTTTGAATCTGTTTTATATGTTTCTAGTGCCTATTTCCCATATCTTCTTTCTTGCTATGTTGTCGAATACTACACTTACGTCTAGAAGTGGAATTTTCAGCTCCTTATCTTTTTCAAGATTTTTTCTGTAATCATCCCTATGGCATGAATATGATTTTCAGTTTGACAGCTCAACCTAAACTTCTAAAGTTTTTGTGTAAACTTTAAAATTGCTAACCTTAGTGCTCGGTATAGTTGATCACATTTGCTTATATCCCTCTTCTTAAATCACGGTAGTATTAACCACTTATAACCATTTCAGGCATAATTCCATTCTTACCAGCAGCTTTTTGACGTTTTATTGTATGTAACGCGTGCTCTACTTCTTGTATTGTTATAGTATTTGCAGTATTATCTACTTTTCTGTGCTGTATCTTATTAATTTGTTCATTCATCAAGCGAAATTTTCTTCAAATTATTATCTCTATCTTCTACAGTTCTAATCTTAGGTAGGTATACTTCTTTCCTTTGGTTTTTAACAGCATAACTTTATTTCTGTCTCTTAAGGAGGTTGGGGCGTTACGTACTTGACGAATAGAAAATCGTAAAAAAAATATATACTGTAGAAAAGTGCATTTAAAAACTCCCCTATAAATTTGAAGAAAATTGTCTCGTCAGAATAGGAGAAAATAAATCGTAAAATTGTGTAAAAATACATGGGCTCTTATGGGCGGAAACTTTCGGGACGGTTAAAAAAAAAGTAAACGAAGAAATGTTGATGAAACACTTTGCACAACCAAATGCAATATTCTCCGAAGACACTGGTAAAATTTGAACTCAATTCACTCGCTGAATTTGTTGCATTAGTGAAAAATATATCGTTGTGCACTAAAAATGGCTCCGGTCGGCCTGCCTGTCACTTTTATGCGGCAACGCTGCGAAGTCCGCCCGTATTCATAGTCATTCGCCAGCGGATCGCCGGCGACTCGCCGGAGTTTCGTTATGAATAGTATGTTGGCGGCACTGTACGTCTATATCAAATTCGAGGTTAGCAGGTTAGATTTTGTGTCAGTTTCTGTCAAAACTGACTGAAAACCTAACCTGATCACCTCGAATTTGACATAGACGTACAGTGCCGCCAACATACTATTCATAACGAAACTCCGGCGAGTCGCTAGCGATCCGCTGGCGAACGACTATGAATACGGGTGTCTCAGCTTTTTCAGCGCTTCATGCGCAAGCGAAATACGTATGTCGGATTAATTGAATACTTGCTACTCCCCAAGAACAGCTTTAGAATTAACGTGGTATATTTTACGTTGAACATAGCCGTCAGAATAAGAGTAACCAATCGTTGGCACAGTACGAACTGTCAAACAGACATGGCATCGAATTTTGAAGACACTTGCCAGACCACGGCGGCTTTCATTTTCTATGCACGATAACGACAAAATTTGGTCGCAGACAAGGCATTTCAAGTTTTTGGCTAACACCGGAATGTCAACGATTCTCCGGCCTTCTACTCCGTGCGACACGCTATCTTGCACAATTTTGTCGCGGCTTTATGCGCGTTTAGAAGCATGCACGATTGACGCAGCTTCTTCCGATGCAACAACTCATTGTTGACAGCGTATTATAGGTTAGAGTGCCATAAGAGCAGTAGTGCCAAGCAAAAGTTTCATTCAAACGACTGGCAACGTTGACAAACTTCAGCGTTTAATTTATTCAATTCGAAACTACATTTTGTCTGTAAAAAATAGTTTCTCATTGCTATTACAGGTACAAAATCGTAAAAAATATTTAAAAACCATACATTCATCTTTACTATGTACTCAAAAATGAGAAAAACATTATACTTTATTTGTCTTTCTGAAGTTGGCAATGCCTGCCGTAGTATATGCATTTACCACAGGCCAACCCCCTTACGTCGCGTCCCGCACAGGATTGCCCCAACCTCCTTAAATATGACTATAGTTGTAGTTTTTATCTAATTCTTTTTCTTCCTTTTAAGTCTAGAGTTTAATATCACAGTTCTATATACTTGTTTTATTGCTTCCTGCAACATTTTGATTTGTATTTCCAATTTTTTATTTATATTTTTAATCACTATATGTTTGTCAGAATGTATCAGCACAAGTTTTCTTTTTAATACTTTATAATATATTTAAAAACTTTATTAGTATCTGCATTATTTGTAACTGGCATTTAAAATATGAAAAGGTAATTCTGAAAAGTAACAAGCATTCTATAATCCAAGAACTACATACGACTTTGGTCTTACATCTGCAAGATTTATATGAAGTTTGAAGACTAATTATGATTTATTGTTGCAGTAAGAAGATGATATTAAGAGCATACTCATTAGAGTAAGTATAAGCAATGCATACCAGTCGCTTATTTCGCTTGGGCATCCAGCAAGTTATTCAGAGGCGTAGCAACACATATCACGTAGCATTAAAAGAAAGATCTGATCTGAACCAAGCTGTAAGTGAAGCTGAAAAAATAGTCGGATACCCCACTTCCTTCCTGAATCTACGATGGCTGCTCACAGATGAACTCGCACAGGTTGCATTGCACTTTCGCAAATTAATTGGCACGAATCACCCTCTATTGGAAACCGCAAGGTAGGCACTAGCAAACAATGTTAAACAAGTTTCTAACAAAATATAAACTTTAGAAAGCTTTTCTTTGGTACCTCTTCACCTGCATGGGGCTTGATTGTCCTTCTCATATCAAAAACGGGCGGACTGAATGCAAATTTCTCAGAAAATGAGAGAGATATAACTGCTGGCGTGTTGCACAGCCAGCGTGCTTTAGCTGAGGTGACGGAAATGATACGTACAAGCAACTTGATCCACAAGAGTCTGTTGAATATTGATGCCAGCATGAAAGATGATATTTTGGAGCTGAGTTTTGGCAATAAGATTTCTCTTCTTAGTGGCGATTATTTATTGAGCAAGAGTTTCCATGAACTCGCTTGTGTAAGAGATCAAAATTTAAATGAGCTAATGTCATCGGCATTACGTGATCTAGTTGATGCAGAATTTATGGGTCTGCGAGACTGCCAAGAAAGACCACTTCCGAGTAAACCTGACAAATTCAACAGTGGCATAGTCGCCGATCAGTTTGGCACTGAACCTTACAATGCTAACAAAGTCCTAGGCAACCCTCCTGCTGAGTGGACGTTAAGAAATATATTGGGGGGTGCAAGTTTGTTGGCTAAATCTTGTCAAGGCACTTTAAAACTTGCAAACCACCCAGAACACGTGCAGGAGCTTGGTTATTTGTTTGGTAAGAATGCAGCTCTTGCCTGGCAGGCTAAATTCGATCAGGAGCCATTTGCGCCTGGTGTGTCAGGGGCTTTTAGCCTTGTCAGTGCTCCAGTCATGTTGCATTTGAAATTTGATCCTAGTTTATATGAAAAAATTGAAAAAGGTCAAAACAACACTTTGGATGTTGATTTCAATGATCTGAGAAATACAATTAAAGGTGGCCCTGGTCTGGAAGCTGCAAAAAAAATGCAGAACGAATTTTCTTTGGAAGCATTGGCAGTGTTGCGTAAATTTCCAACCTCTAATGCTCGTGCTGCATTAGAAAATATTATCAACACCATGTTATAATAGGAGCAGTCTTATTATGTTACTTTTCAGAGGCAGCAGTCTGATGTGTAGCTTTAATTTTTACAGTTCAGTATGCTGAAATATTTCAGTAATGAGTATTTGGAAATCCCACCAATTAACAATAGTATTAAGGTATCCATAAGACTAACTTATGTTGGTGAAGTATAAAAGAATATTTTAATTACAAAATATTTATTTTACTGCCAGTGTGTTTCTGAAAATAGATTTTTTTAATTAATAAGATTAATAGCTAAGTTAAACTCGAACGTACAGTGTGGGCCACGAAACTTGGAGTCTCTTTAGTACTTAACACAACGCACCTAATTCATTGCAACACATACCCAATATTTATCTAAAACACATTGCTCGGCGTTACTGTGCCTTTATGACATTAAAGCAAGTGGTAGTTTATTGTGATAGCTGTAAGTTTGAATCCTAATTAATGTATTGTATGTCATTAATTCATTCCTTGTGAATGTTAATGTGGTTTAAACTTGCCACTAAACTTTTCAATCTGCTGTATCTTTTACTTAATTTCTCCTCAAGTGATGTTCATCTTCTTGTATTTTTTGACGATACCCCAAAGTTTCTGTTTAACCAAAGTACCTCCAATTGCTAAATGACGTATTGAACAGAAATCCATTAATCTTCCATCATTATCATTGAACTCCTCAACTTGATTCTTTTCTATTATGGCTTCGTTGCCTTTATTATCGCTTCTTACTTTGGCATTTACATTTCTCATAATAATTTTGATGTCCCTACTATATTTTTCAATTTCTACCTTTTCTAACGTTTGCCGGAGTTGTTCGTAAATTTCTTTTTTTAATCTTCCATGTTCTTGTTAGTAGGTGTGTGCATGATTACGACTATTATATTGTAGTATTTAATTCCCAATGCCCACACAATACGGTAGATATTCGCAGTCATTCCAAAAGGCATTTATCAATTCTCCTTGATATTGAGTATTGCTGTGCCGCTTTTGTGTATATCTTTTTCTTTTTTTCTTTTCCATTTTTTCTTCTAATCTTCCCAGTTCCGTTCTGTCGCAAATCCTGTAAAGCCAATATCATAATTATATATTTAGTAATTTTTCTCTCAATTTGATCTAATTTGCTCACATGAGTCTTTTTACAATCAAACTTCCTATGTATTTAACTTGTCTTTATTTCAGTTCTCCTCTTTTTTGAACTGTTTTTGCAGGTTATAACTCTTATTTCAAGATCTGCATTTTCTGATTCATAGCTTTAAGCTCGTTCCAAACATCTCTTAGTGTAACTTGTACATTCCTCATTGTATCTTCATAGTAAAATTTATAGTGTAATTCCACATTTGTATTTGCCATCTCCTACTGGCCCGGAGACCTAATAGTTAGTTCGCTTCTTCTAATAGCGCATACTTCTTCAAATGAGGTATTAGTTACTTTTTCCTTATTATTGTTATCATGCCGCCCTTTTTCGGTAAAACAAATCGGAATACAACTGCACTTTATTTGTGGGATGTATGTAAACCAGATAATTTTTTGCCACACGTGTAGATAGGCCTGTTTTGGGTCATGTTATCACTCACGAGTGATAACAAAGTTATTTGTGACCTAACGTCAAGGTTCAGTCTTTATTTTATGTAACATCTCTTTTTAAAACTATATAATCTTACTCTTAGTGTTGCTGTTTCCTGTTAATGGTCCTTGTTATTCGCTGTTTAAAATTATGTATGTTTCGTTTAAAGTTTAAATGATGTTAACAAGCATAGAAAAAAACTAATATTATTTTAGTGTGCAGCGAATGTCGTAGAGATGCAATGCATTGTACAGGCCATCTGACAACATGTTCCGTCAGCATTATTAAATGAGTACCTACCCAAGTGAGAACAACTCCGACCAATACGTCTCTGTGGAGAACGGCTAATACACCTGTGTCACATTCTGTTATATAAATTATATAGTTACCTCTTGCTGTTTAGCATATGTATTAGTCATATAGGAATGAGTTATTCTTAGTCATAAGTTGAGGTAATAAGATATCACATTAATACTTTATCGAAAAGTTAGTTAGTTGATCGGTAGTATTCATACTGTGTAGACCGAGCGAAGAATAAAGTAATTTGTGTTTACGTTAGTAGTTTTAGTGGTACCACAATACGCTAGGTTACCACAGTCTCTTAGATAAATATTGGGTATCTGCACTTGGGCTGCTGTCTCAAGAAGTACATAAGATATAAATTTCATCTGTATGTATAATTTGGCTATGTAAAAATATTGTAGATTGCAACTTAAATGTTTCATATCTTTGAAAACGAAGATTTTCAGTTAATTTTTGCTGCAATGTACACTTTAGAGTTTGCTGATTTTTAGTTTACAAGAAGTACAGTCTGTTGCTAATGTTTTAAACAAACCCATTTTCAACTAAGTTTTAAAAATTTGATTTTCGATTACTTTATATTAGCTACAATGACCTTGGAGGTTTGAATATACGTGAAAGCCACTGCTTTAACTAAATGGTAAACTTTAATATACATTTTTAGATTTAGTTTTGTTTGCTCTCACTCGACGCATATTCGTTTGTGAAGCAATAACAATTACAGTGCCATATAGTTTTATAGCTATCTAATATAGTTGTGCAACTTGCATTCCAGGTAAACAAAATTAGTAATGTAGTTGAAGAAGTAGTGCCAGTGTCACGATAGGAAATATGCTTTCTATGAATGCACTGTAGGAAAACTATATTTTATAAAAGATCTTGTTTTTTAATTCTCTAATGATATTCACTTTTGGCATATTAAGGAACAAAGATATAATTCTTTGACTGGATTTTTAATGTGAATATTTTAGTCCTTAAAGATTTGCTTTATAGTTACCTAGTAACAAAGAGTATACAGTTTATATACTCTTTGTTAGTACTAAACTAAAATGTATCTAGTCTAAATATTTATAGGTATTACTAAAGAAGCAAGCCTAGTCAGGGAATTACTATGATTTTGTGTTTGAAGGCTATTGAAAACGAAATGTATTTAATCAAATTGAGCCAAATTTGCAGAAGACTACTTGTTTGTTCTTAAAATGATGTAATATATGAAATTCTTAAATTATTTTAAATAATTTGTCAGCACACTTTTCTAAATGTTGTACCAATGTAGTAAATAGTATTGCAGAAATATGTATTTTGTATCTGTATGTAAATTAAGCAATAAAATAGGCAAACTAAAAAAAAATTGATTTGCATTAAAAACATAAAACTTGACAGTTGTTGATAATCTAATTCAACATTTTCCTAGAATTGACTGTCTTCATTTTTATGGTTTTATAGGAATTGCTTCTGCAGCTAAGCGATGTAAATTTAAAGTAAATTGCATAAGTAGATTTTCTACTATACAGTGTTAGATGCATTTTTGCAAGTTATAATTCGAGACTACATCATCTTTTTAGTTCTTCAGTAGTAATTTTGCAGATTTCTAAAGCTTTGCCGTTTTGTAATTTAAAGATTTCTTTTCCTGAAATCCTGAAGAAAGCGGGCCAGGTCAAGACTCAGTTGATCTTGAAAGTGTCACTTTGCAAGAGTAGTCACTTTTGAGATTTTTGCAAGACTAGTCGTTTTTACTTTACTTAGGTTACCGTTCACTTTCACCATGCGCCTTGATGCGATAGAATTCTATTTTTAAAATTTTAAAGAGAGATTTTAAAAAAATGTAATACATTACATAGCATGAAAGTGACTATACTTCACTCGGAGGCTTTGAAGAAGTACTCGGACGCTTGGCGTCCTCTTATTCTTCAACAAGTCTCTTTATCTGCAAAGTATCACTTTCATACCTTGTTATGTAATATACTATTACGGTACACTAGCGTGCAACATTTGGTGTTAGTTTATGCTACTGATTGGCAGATGTCATTTTGGGTGCAAGGTCCAGTGGGGGGGGGGGGGGGTTCTCATCCCTCGAATTTTGTTCAGCGGTGGCCATCTAAAGGCTAAAAACAAGAAAGAGGCTGTGAATGTTTTCTGTGATATATTATAACTTGTTGTGAGGAAGTGAAATTATGCTAAAGTATTTACGACAGTTTGTGTTCCCCTTTGAAAACATGGCAATATATTGTTATGGTATGGATACAGGGGTATAAAGATCAGTTTAAAATAGGATTAAAAAAATGCAGTAATTAAAAATTATAAAGATCAATTTGGATATGAATTGGGTATCTAAATTATTAATATGCATTTAGTAAAAAAAGAAAATAGAATTTATAATTTAGTAATATGAGGCTGATTGAGAAACAGAAGGATTTTAACTAGGGATGTCGACCCGGGTAATAGTCAACCCGGGTATATTTTCAGGACCCGGGTACCCGACTACCAGAGCTGGGCAGTATTTGTAAATACTTTTTTAAATTTAAATACTTTCCAGTATTTAATTACTAGGTATTTAAATACTTTTTAATGGGCTGTATTTGTATTTGTAGGTGCAAATACTTTGCAAAGTATTTAGGCTATTTAAATATTTTTAGAGCATTTAAATACTTTGAAAGTATTTAAATATTTTTAAAGTATTTAAATATTCTCAAATGATCACGTATTGAAATTTTGCAAAAAGTATTTACTAGTTGGAAATATATTTCTTGAAGAAATAAAGGTAATTAAATATCTTTGAGAGTATTTAACTACTTTTATTTCTTAAAAAATATATTTCTAACTAGTAAATACTCGTTGCATAATTTTAAACGCCATTTAGGTCATCATTTGAGCTATTCTGGCATTATTACACATTGGCATTCACACTATGAGTCCGTAATCCAAATTTTAGCAAAAAAATACTTTAAATATTAGCAAAAGAAAAACTTATTTGATATGAAAAGCTTTCAATTAAACAATATTGCTTGAATAAAAATTAAGTGGAGTGTTTGACAGAATACATTTCTAAGTCAGTGGTTTTAGCATTAGATATTCTGAAAGGAAAAGCTAATATAATTATGAATTCGTGATACCAACAATCGCCAGTATGAAAATTAATATGGAAAAACAAAATAGAAAATCTCAAGTATTTTTCTTTCTCAAATATAGAAAATGTAACCTCAGATGCTAAATTTGAAGGACAACTTTGTATTTGAACTGAAAATTTTAAACTCACCTTCAAATTTGTTATTAGCGAAAGGCCTACAACTTATGGCAAAGATGTAAAGGAACTGTTATGTATATGAAAACCAAAAATTAAAAAAAGCGTTTATATTGTTTTAAATTTATATTTGTTTAAATAACTTTGTTTTACTTTTTTGTTAATATTCACTATAAGTAATTTTATCAAAAAAGTATTTTCTGGATTTTAAGATTTGTTGCCGAAAAATTTATAAAAAGTATTAGAATGAAAGGAAATTATGAACTTTAAATTTAGTTTTGAAAAATTGTTAAACTGCTAAAAACATTATAAATGCTGCATCACTATTTAAATTCTTCACAAGTCTTTTTACATTTTAGTGGTATCTAAAAACTAAAAGTATTTAAATAATTTTAAAGTATTTAAATACTTTTAAAGTATTTAAATACTTTTAAAGTATTTAATTACTTTTATAGAAGTATTTAACTATTAAATATTATAGGTATTTATTATTTAACTACTTTTTGGTCATAAAAAGTATTTAGTATTTAAATATATTCGATTTTCATAAAGTATTTAGTATTTAGTAGTTAAATACTTTTTAAAAGTATTTTGCCCAGCTCTGCCGACTACTAGATTATGTAATGTCCAGAAAGTCAACCTTTTTCGGAGAAGATGATAAAAACTTCAAAACGATAGGAATAATCTCTAGAAAAACAGAACAATGCAGTAACAACAAGAATCAACTCCTCTCAAAACACATGTTGATCCTTGTTTCATATAAGGCAATAAATCCGCTTCACGGAAATATGCAACCCGTCAGCAGCATAATTAAATCGCTCCAGTATGGGTTGAAGTAACATAAACAAAACATCCTCTGTGATGTTGATGCTGCCGCCAATTTCGGATAAAAAGTCAAGTACTTGATTTTGATAGTACTTGGTGAAAATGTGAAAATATTTATGACGACAGACGACCTGCCGATTAAATTGACGAATAGGTACTATTTCAAATTAGTTCAGTTTAAAACTTGCGGCGTTAAAATGCGTAGAGCATAGAGCTTGAACATTGCATGAAACTACAAAAGTATGTACAAACTAATAAGAAAACAATCTCATAAAATTCATAAAAAAAAATTACTTGTATGGAAATATTTTCATTCGCCAGAAAATAATAAGGCAAAATGTAAAATCTTCGGGTACCTGGGTACAATTTTCGGGTACCCGGGTTTGAATTTAGACCGGGTACGACATCCCTAATTTTAACTTAATGTAATATCTAAATATGAAATTGGAAAAATACTTTTTTGAGATAGACTCTTGCACATAGTGGGTAGACATCAAAATAAAGCTTTTATAGAGTGTTGGATGAAGAAAATATGCAATATCGTTAAGGACTTTGTTTTTATTATTGATGTAACAAATTTGAAAATGAAATGATGTAATCGATTTGTGTAAATGATTAAATAAACCCTGTTTTAAAAAGTTTAAATATGTATGAAGTATAAAGGGGTTGCAGTTTAAAATAAAATATGCGAGTGGTGTAGAAGAAATAAAATAAATATTAAAAGTAAGAAGGTGAGCAAACTAAATGTAGGAAGCTTAAGAATATGGTGAGAATACTAAACTAAAGCAGTGCTAATCTACTGAAGAAAATAAAAAGAAAGAAATACTGAATTAAGTTTATTGTGGAATTACATTGGACATTGCGCGTCGATTGAGTTGGATTATAAGGAGCTATTTACATGGAAGGAGAGTCGCAGGGAAGTTGTTGGTAGAGTGAGCATGTTTATGGGGCTTGTCTAGTGAGGTCTGGTGGAGTACTTCAGGAGAGTGGTTTGGATGGAATATTGAAGAGAAACAACTACGACTGGGGTCTGTCTGGATCCATGCTGTGAGGGAACTGTTTGGGCTGATTCCTGAGGCAAACTAGTTTTTCCTGGCTTAATTAGGATACTGATTCTGGGCATTCTGACAGTTTGGTTGTTAGTGGAGGCCTTTACCGTGGTTTTGAGAGGAACGTTTTTGGTGATCAGTAGCAGAGTAGGACGAATTGGTTTCTGCCAATGAGAGTGATAACTTCAAATAAAAGGTAAATGAGTCTAGGTATTAAATAAGAATTGAAATAAAATAAAGATTAAAATTGAGTTAATTTAATTAAGAAAGCACTTAATATTTGAGATTGTCATATAGCAAGTGTAATGATCAAGTATTTGTTATTGAATTTTCAAAGTTGGTTTGACTTACCATTTGACAAGTTTTTGAATTGTAATAATAAAAATCGGAACATCAAATTTCAGAATAAGCAATCTAGATAAAAGGAATCCACTCTGATTTTCAGGAGCTAGCCGGAAAAATAATTTTAAATATCCAAATTAAATAAACAGGGCAATTTAAATTGACTAAAATATAATTATAAACATATAATCATATGCGGAGCTTTAACCATATCAATATTTATTTTTAGTATTAAAGCAACTTGGTCACAATACTGTCGATAACATGCCCCTTCAAGTGCCTGAACTAGTAATCATTAAAATTCTTATCAGAACTAAAAGATGATATTGTCCAGTCAATAGAGACATAAATTAGGGCTTACCTTGCAAAAGGTTAGGCAAAGTTCTAATTTGGCATACTTGTAGAGTCGCATGTCCTAATCGACATACTAAGTTTGCGACCTTGAAAGGGCGCCGCTCGCAACGCCATCTTGCTAAAAAAGTACCAAAAATCAGTTTTTCGTGTATATCTCCTCTACTCTGCCATCTAGGCTGAAAATAGTTATTACAAGAATTGTAGGAAACAAAATTTCCTACAACTTTTGCCTGAAACTTTTTTTTGTCAGATGAATAATTCATAAGTTACAGCTACGTAAGGCGAAGCAAATTTCCGAAATTTGCGAAAACGCTACACTTTTCGTCGACATTTCGGTTAGTATCTATTAACTAGAACTCGTGGCCAGCCTACGTCTGGCCCTGCCAGCGTAAAGAAACGGTTAACAATAAAAATGCTTGCTTAGGCTGGTGACCAGCCGACGTCTGGCCTTGCCAGCGTTAACAATACAAATGCGGTCTCGCCATTCGTGCGCGCGCGCCACTTGCTAGCATGCATGCCGTTCATGCAGCGTGTGCGCGCGCATGCTTACGTCTGGACGGCCGGCGGCATCGGCTCTTATAATATAAAATTGTTATCTAATTCAAGTTTTTACTCATTTCCACACCATCATGGGGTAGAGTGCGGCGCGTTTTTTTTAATGTGGTATACCCAGTAGGCCTAATCCACGACTTTATTTACGTCTTCGAGTTCTTTTAGATGCTTTAGATGGTCCGCTGAAAAAGAATCAGAAAAGGATGAGAGCGATTCTCAAGAAGATGTCGACATCAGACAATCTGGACCATCTAAAGCATATAAAAGAACTCGAAGACGTAAGTAAAGTCGTGGATTAGGCCTACTGGGGATACCACATAAAAAAACGCGCCGCACTCTACCCCATGGTGGTGTGGAAATGAGTAAAAACTTGAATTAGATAACAATTAATAGATATTAACCGAAATGTCGACGAAAAATGGAGCGTTTTCGCAAATTTCGAAAATTTGCTCCGCCTTACGTAGCTGTAACTCATGAATTATTCATCTGACAAAAAAAAGTTTCAGATAAAAGTTGTAGGCAATTTTATTTCCTACAATTCTTGTAATAACTATTTTCAACCTAGATGGCAGAGGAGAGGAGATATACACGAAAAACTGATTTTTGGTACCTTTTTAGCAAGATGGCGTTGCGAGCGGCGACCTTTCAAGGTCGCAAACTTAGTATGTCGATTAGGACATGCGACTCTACAAGTATGCCAAATTAGAACTTTGCCTGACCTTTTGCAAGGTAGAATGTCTCTATTGACTGGCCTAATAGGTCTATAAGGCAAATTGCTTAACATTTTGGTGTTAACAAGAACACCATGTTTGATATCAACAAACTATGGGAAGTAGAAGGAGCCCTGTCAAGAGGACCATGTCATGGAAGGCCAAACGTGTCCACTCCTATATTGCTTTAGTTGATATGGGTTTAATTGTAAAAAATATTCGGAAAAATTAGCAAATCTTAAGGAATTTATTAGTGACTACTAAAGCAAATGTAACAGCATCAAATATCGATGAGTATCAATAAGTATCGATAATTATCGATACATATCAATAAATATCAATAAGTAACTATCCATATTTATCGATATGTGCAAAACCTGAAAACACTAAATTTAATATCGATATATGGATACATCGATATTTAAAGAAGGGTATATCGTTATTGTCACCCAGCCCTAGTCACAACGTCCACTTGAGAGGGAAGTTCTGAGTAAAGCTCGTTACAGGTTTTTTAATAAACAATAAACAAAATCAAGTTAAAATGAGTACTAAATGTATTGTCTATCCGTGTTAAATTAATATTGTCATAGTCAGATTTGGTTTAAGCCAATTTCATATTGCTTAAAAATCTGAAAATCAGTCATAAGCCTTATTCCAGATACTTTTGCATACAATGGTACCTACATAATCGTAAACATAAGTATAGTACATTTTAATTTTATAAAAGCAATCCCTTTAATTTATTGCTTGCCATGGTTAGCAGGACAGCAGGTTTAAAAATACCGGCAAATAACAAACTTGAAGCAAATATTGAAATAAATTTACATTCTTCCAACGAAAACTGTATTAATTTTGTTCTGCCACCATGCTGTTTTAAGTGTTTTTTTGAAAAACATGAAATTTGAACGTTGTTTAAGTTGGCAGTAAAGCTGTCTGTTTAATTAGGTTATGTTTTTCTAAGTTTGAGGTTATACATAGCGTCAATGTCTAGTGCATTGTTGTCAGTTTTACTAGTTTGCAATACAAAAATCCTCACTCACTTTTAATCTAATTTAACACAAGCCTGGCCCAAAGCAGGAATAATCCGATGAATCGCCCAATTTTGATAATTTTTTTTTTATTTTATGATCAAACGATACCAGCTCGTTTTAAAGTCATGTATGGTTGCGGGAAATTCAGCAACACAGTAAATATGTTCGCATGTCAGGCACTTAAGTGACGCAAAATTGTGGCACGTACAACAGTGTGTCCAATAATAAAAAAATAAATCATGGCCTTCTATTATGCCAAAACAACGTGAACGTAGTATATAATTCAAAACCTGCATGCTTGTTTGTGGTTTTATGAATGTTTTTTGCAGCTGTAGTACTATGGCTGACAATAAATTTAAGCTGGAAAAATCTAAATTGAGATTAATTGGACACAAATAGTAGTAGTAGTAGATGTCAAGCGAACGGCAGGCTGGCCTAAATTTATTTTCCACCATTGTATGTAAATTTAAAGTAAATTGCATAAGAAACTTTTTAATACCTATGGCTTTTACACTACTACTATATGTTGTCACCATTGAATGCTCCAATATGCAATAGCTATAGAATAAATTAACAATAATCTTACAACACTTCAATGTAAGCCGAATACCGAGCTGTGAATACATGAAACAGTTCTATAACTAATAGTGTTCAACGGGTCACCTAAGCTATTTAGGAGGAGGAAATGAGTTAACACTAAGATGATCAAAACCAAATAAAAATGCCACCAACTAGATTTGTTCAACAGCTCGCGAACCTAAATTGGAAGAGTCCCCGGTGATTTGGTAATCCTAACTTACAATGAAGGGGGTTATAAAGTGCCTTCAGAAATGATCGAACATGGTGATGGTTATACAACGTATGAACAATATGTTGGTGGCACTGTAAGTCTATGTCAAATTCGAGGTTATCAGGTTAGGTTTTGCATCAGTTTTGACACAGACTGACAAAACCTGACCGGTTAACCTCGAATTTGACATAGACTTACAGTGCCACCAACATATTATTCATACGTTGTATAACCATGATCATTCAAAAACCTTCGATCATTTCTGAAAGCACTGTATCAAAAATACACTTATTAGACAGAAAATCTTTGATAAGCTATAACTTGTTAATAAAATATCGCAGTTGGAGTATTTAAAGACAAGGCACGTACTTAATTGAATCAAACACAATACTAACCCCGCGCTGTTTAGGTACACGTTGTGTTCGCAGCATAATGTATGTAATTTATAACTTCAAAGATAAGTTTAATGCACAATCAACCAAAGCACAGAGTACGTAGATCACTACTGTATTAATACGTATATGGTAAATTACATAAACTGGAAATTCCTGCTATCCAAATCCATAATGAGATCCAAATTCATCCAAAAAGAAAATCCGAAAATTGTAGAAAAATTAAAAAACTAGAAAAAGCCCTGTAATCTAAAAGACACTATTAGCGTACATATGTCTTGGGGAAAAACTACTTACTTCAGTTGGAAAATGGCTTAGTGCTTCAATCTTCAGAAGTGTTGATTTGTCGAAGATTATCTAGAATGGAATTAAAATGAGTTAAGCCAAATTGCCAACATAGGCGCTTACGGCATCATTTACTAAAAACTACTGTTTGTCTTCATCTAAATCTGCCTACATGGCAGTGGCGGATTGTGATAATTTTATTTGGGGGCTCTTAATTTTTAACAATAACTAAACTAAAAGTTATAATTAATGACCCAGCTACATTATGTAGATCTTTTAATCCAAATTTCCTTTAATATGTACCTGGTTTCAGTCACCTGTTTGTTATGTTTGATTATATTTGGTCTACAAACTGAATTTAACTGAACTGCAATACTTACAGAACCCATTAAAGCAAATTCTGTACAACTCTTATGACGTGCATGCTTTAACACGGAAAGCCGTCGCGTCTATTTAAACCACTATACAGGGTGTTTAAAAATACGTTCGGATATTTTATCCACTTATAGATCTCATCAATCCAAACAAAAAATTCCTAATAAACATGGGTCCGGAAACGCTTCATTTCTGAGATACAGGGTGTTAAAGTTTTTTTAAAATTCGTTTTTTATTGTTATCTAAAAAACGCGTTGGGCGTTAATGAAATTTTTATAGTTTGTTTATAACTTTATGAGGTATATTTTGGACTTTTTACAGTTGATCCAGTACTTCCAGAGGCGTGCCCATGGGGCATGTCAATTAGGTTTTGTCTTTGGAATTTTTGTCGTATCTCGCTTCGTTTTCAAGAAAAAATAAATGCCATATTTTTGTACACCTCTGAACCTATTAAGACAAAAACTAAAATGCTCTAATATCTCAAAAACCCATCCGCCGATTTTAGTGAAACTTTTAAGGTTTATTGATGCTATTAAGGATCATGTTTTGGCGTACTTACATTTAAATTATTTATTCCAGGAGTGGCCGGGAAACGAAGGGTTTCCAGACCCATGTTTATTAAAACTTTTTTTGCTTGTATTTATGAGATGTTTAAGTGGGTAAAATATCCGAACGTCTTTTTTAAACACCATGTACAGTAAAATCTGCCACGTCAGCGTTTTATCCGTAATCCCATATAAGTTTGGAGCAAAATTTCGGATCGCCCTCATTAGCTGCAGCCGCTTGTTTACGTTGAGACGCGCGAGTGTGTTGATACATAAATAATGTATGCTGACATTCTTCGATATTGTTTTACATCTTTTAAGCGGGATCGACAATCACCGGATTCAGTACTTAAACCTTGTTGTATTATAACGGTGGGATTGATGATAAAGTATATTTTCAATCATAGAATAGTTACTTTTTTTTAATGACAGATTGGCTGTTGACAGCTGGGAGGTGAGCGCCCCTAAGGAGCAGTGACCACTGTTACATGGTATCTATCTTAAATTCCACTTACTTAATCCAACGATAAGAATTGAAAAGAAATAACGAAGGCAGCGATTACCATTCTCAAATCCTTTTAACGGGTCAGATGCTAGGTCTTTTACGAAATCGGCGAATTGTCTTTAGACAGTCCCCAGTTTACTTGCAACTAAAACAAAATACAACCGATTTTAATACCATAGCGGGACGAAATATCACTAGAAAATCTGACCGTAGAAGGAAGTTCCTAAGCGACCGCGGTATCATGCACGACCCAACAGAATATGTTTGATCAACTAAGATTGCACGGGCTATCACGGTCAGATTCAATCAAATACTATAAGCATTACAATAGCGAGAATAATCTGTTGAGTAATGTTACTCCTGATGAACGTCAGATACCACCTCTTTAAAATCCACATATACCTAACCTTTATCATGTCAAAGTAAACACTCGATTTGTTAGATAAATATTGAGTTTCCAGGGCTAATTAGACGAACCTACCTCTTTTAGAGGGCGCTGTCAGAACCAGGAAACATCACATAACACGAAAAAAATGCAAGAATCCAGCTAAAACACACACCTACAACTTTCAACGTAACCTATATCCTTTAAAGGTACACAGCCAATTAGTAGCTTTTATAGGAAACTAAGGTGAGTTTAGATCGCTAGGGCTAACGTCCAAATGATCGTATTGTATAAACGTAGTTTTGAATTATTATTAATGCTCTAAATAAAATTATATACTGTACTTATTTTTGTTGATTTACCCTCCTTGCTTCTTATTTTATATTTCATCACAGCAAAATGGATAATTTGAAAAATATTTTGATTGCAATTAACGAAACGAGAAAAGATGTGAGAGAGAACAATGTAGGTGTGAGATGAAGAGATAAAGAGCCTTAAAAGAAAAGACGACTGAAAGAGAGGCTAAAAGAGAAGAACCTCGGAGATGAAATTGATATAGGTACTACAAGCGAGATTTGAAACGCAAGAAAAGTAAGTTAGGAAATAGACAAATTTACATCGAAAACGATCTTACTCTGAAAGAAATGAGAGTGCAGGTTAAATTAGTAGAAAAGGCAAAAGAAAAAGAAAGAGAAAGGAGCAATTATTGGGTATCAAAATTAGCTATTGACAGAAGAGAGTATATAAAGGGTAAGAATAATAGAGTGCTATTGCTAAAAAACTAAACACTTCAGCATTGATGTAAGAAAGCAACACCCGGGCGTAGGAAATGAATGAGACTAGTGGAGTAAATAAAGCCACTGACATTGTGAACAATTATAATGGCAATATAGGAAAGCAGAAGAACGTAAGAACAAGCAACACCGAAAAGATGATTTCAACTATATAGGAAACAAAGTAGAAAGATAATTGGAGCACTAATCGATCTTGGGGAGTACAGTTTCTTTAATAGTGTGGGACGAGATAGAATGTTGGGGGTATGTTTTATAGATAAGCAGGAACTCGGAGCAAGAATTTATAATTTTAAACCAGTTAGTAGTATCACAATTCGTTAAAAACCCCTAACCACACAAATATTTAAGCGAGAAACTAAACAGGACAAAGTTGGCCGAAGATACGCTTTTCATCGAATCACCCGTGAAAAGCTTTCAGGGGTTTCTCTCCAAGACTGTTGAAAATAACAGCTTAGCGGTCGAAATACGTATTTAGCGATTGTTAAAAATTTGTGTGGTTAGGGGTTTTTAACGAATTGTGATCAGATACAAACCACAGGCTCCAGCAGTGTTTTATTAGTTAGTAGTAGAATGTGGTATAGTATGAGCAAAAAAATATCCAAGATGCATTTGAAATTTTGAAGTCATGTGTATTATAACACCAAAAAATTATACCTAATCCTTGTCACTGACAGTGACTAATATCGCAGCGTGGTCATAACCGCGATCAAGATTTCCCGTAGTAATACACGCAACGGAAATATTTCCAAAGCCTGTAGAAAAAGAAAAAAAGATCATAACCTTTCTTTGTAACGAATGACAGCTTCATATCTTCTGGTGTTCTAATACACATGACTTCAAATTTCCAAAGGCACCCAAACCCGTGTGGGGCTGCTAGATCTCCCCCCCCCCCCCCCGTTGGTGGATTGGTGAAATCCTATCAGATGTGATGGGTACCGGCGAAATAAAATACCCGTGGCCGACTGCCGGTATAAGTACTATAAGTAGTCTCCAATTGCTTGCCAACAGCTTTGGGTGGAGGAGCTGGCAAATGTTAAGGGTATTGAACACGACTTAATTCCACATGTAAAGCATCCACACGTAAATACTGCACGCCGTCAATTGGAGTATTCCCTTTCCTTCTATAAGTCTACGTTAGATAGAAAGAGATGAATGAGTGTAAAACACTGCATTTCGTAAAAAGTGAATTACGTTAGAACCAGTAAACGTAGAATTAAAATTTTTGTTGTATTGTAAAGCTTATGAAAAGTACTTTTTCGGAAACTTATTTAAAAAAATATGGCTCAACCATTTTTTCAAAATTAGGATTAATGTAAAAAAATTAATAAAAACAGTATACATTTAAAGAATATAAGGTTTGTTTTTAGTTTCCGAAATTCTTCAAGTAGTTGTCCGCACAATAGTGTAAAGAAAATTAGATAATTTCTTGCGGTTTTTCTGTAATTCCATTTTTCATTTTTCTTGCACATCATCTATCTCTTACGAGCAAACGCACAATTGCCCGTTACACATAGTCAGAATAACGTCGCTGCTTCATCCAGAGAAAATTGTTGGCTAATTGTACGCCTACTGCTGCGTACAGAGCAGCATTCAGCATTATTTGCCGATTAGTTTGAGAAAGCGGCAGATCTAAGAAAGAGTACAGTAGTTGCATAGTCCTCTTACTTCGACAATTAGGAGCCTTAAATAAGCTTAATCCTCTTATGCAGGTGCACACAACCTTGTCAATCACTACACTGTATATATTAACTGGGAACTGGCATTTGAGGCTCAGTACCTTTCCGGAACGTAATAATTACTCCAAACAGGTCCTTAGTTTGTGAATTATGATCGTTTCCTGTCATTCTGTATAAACTAAAATTTAAACATTACCACTGTTGATATACGTTTATGCATTTTATTCACCTTTTGTGAGAAATATACAAGTATGTCATATTCTGCATTAAATATGCGAAGAACGCAAATTGCGTAAAGGCATAGATCTATAAAACTATATCCATTATTTAGTTCAATAATTTAGTAAAATGCAATTCCATTCATTACTGCAACGATCAGTATTACTCTATTACTGGGTATGTATCTTGTCGATTTTAAAATTTCTTTAGTCCGGGTGTTTATACTATGCGTGCAGACCACTTGTTCTGTCATTCCACAAGAGCGATGTCATAGAAGTAAGCGCACTGAGTAACTGCAATATTGGTATCCTGCTTTAATCCACTACAGAGAGTGGGACATAAAGTTGTGCTACGTATAATCGGTCAACGTTGCCGCAAACAAAAACTAAATAGCGTGTTCAATCCCCTTAAAGATTGTTACCGATCGAAACGTTATTAACGACATCCTTGATTTGCAGGTAGCTTGCTGCTAATCTAGGTATTTTGGATAAAGTATTTATACCCACTGGTTGAGATGTACATTTCCCTGATCGATAATTCAAGAAAAATCTTCCATCGCCAAGAGTTTTAGGACGCAACGTTGCATATTTTCGATATATCGCTACAATTAAAATTATTTCCTTCAGCACCAGTCGCAACAAAAGAACGCGGATATTGAGTATAATCTTGTTTTTTGAGAAAATGTTTGGCAAATATAAAAAGGGTAAAATCTAAATCTACGTGGTGAATAAAAATGAAATATTAACAAATAATTAAGAGAAGTGAAGAATTAACTAAAGAAGATAATTGGTATGGGGTAAACCCTAATGGATAGAAGAATTGTTATATACAAGTGAATAATTGAGGAGTCATATTGGTACAGTTTTATTTAGGAGAATACATTTGACATATAACATAAATCAAAATGGGATTACGTCAATTTATTTGTTGTTGAGTGGAGCTTCCAAAAGGGATGTCATCGAAGAGAGAAGGTGCTTTCCAGGAAGGAGTTACTGTAGCAGGTGGATGTCCAGGTTTGCTCTGTTGGCTGGTTGCAGTCAAGAATTGGTAATTTGCTAATATTGGACGACGATTGGAACTGGTGGTCTGTCAGCGAGCAGTGCATTGCAGGAAGCTGCTTAAAAAGGTCGAGTTGCAGATCAAAAATATGTTGCTGTCTTGAATGTTGTGCGAGGAAAATATTCAAGGTGGGTGATTTCTTATCAAATCCTAACTAGAAAATAAATAAAGACATTAAAAAGGTGAAATTAATTAAGAGACAAGAACTTACTGTGTTATTTAGTATGATTGTGTACCGTTCAAAAGATTGGGCATTTGTCATTGGAATTTTAAAATTGTTTTGACATTTGGTTGACATACGTTGTGACGTATGAGACAAATCACATTTGAAATATTTGAAAATCGATTTTTCAGAAACAAGTAACTAGATAAAAGAACCCACCCCTGTAAAGTTTTCAAGAGCTATTTCAAAAAGTAATTATTGACATTATTATACAAAAGAGGGCAATTTATAAATTAAAATACTTAATTAAAATCAATATTTGAAAGTTCTGCACATTTAAAGGCGCAGCTGTAGCTGTAGTGTAGTTAGTGCAATATATAGAGGGTGTCCCAAAGAGAATGGGACACCGATTAGTCATAGATTCCTTACGTTATAATAAATCGATTAAACCTAATATACCTTAGTACAAAGTCTATTCAGTAAGAAGTTATAGGGCCTTGAAGTTCAATTTTGTATTGTTTTGTTAATTTCCACAAATGTAGAGATATCAATTTGAATGTTGGTATACGAACTTACTATTATATACTGCACAAATAACAATTTTTTCATAAATTAGACTTGACTGTAAGAGGCACTTTACCTATCTTTGAAAACCTTTTTTTACTCTAACTTCGTTATCTGTAACATTTTTTTAAAATGTTATTATCTGAAAGTGTATTATAAAGCACAAAAATAATGTACTCTTAGTTCTTAAGCCTAAAAGCAACCGTTTATCTTAAAATGCCCATCAAAGGTATTTTGTTGTCATTAAGACGTGCAATTATCACGTAGACATGATCACAAAAACAATGATCATGTAGTAAAAACAATGATAAATCAATTAATGACATTAGTGACATAAGAATTTGTTAGTTAGAGCTAAAAAAAGTTTTGAAAGATAGGTAAAGTGCCCCTTATAGTCAAGTCTAGTTTATGATTTTTTTTTTTCTATAAGTGCAGTACACAATACTAAGTATGTATACCAAAATTCCAATCAATATCTCCTTCTTACTGAAGGGACTTTGTACTAAGGTATATTGGGTTTAATCGATTTATTATGACCTAAGAAATCTATGACTAATCGGTGTCCCATTCTCTTTGGGACACCCTGTATATATATATATATATATATATATATATAGTCAACACCAATCTCAGTACTTGGGCAACGATTACAAGAGCTATTAATGGTTTGTTGAATATATATATATTCGATGCGAGTCAGTCGTAGCGGCTAGACGTGTGCACGCTCCTATATCGCCCGTACACAAACCAGCTAAGTGATAGATATAAATAGAAATTTTAAAAATGCCGTTCACCAGAGACCAGCTGGATGATATTACAAAAATTATCACCGAAACTACTAGTCAATTGTTAAGCGATGAAGCAGTACTTAAACGATTTACAGAAACAGTGTCGAAAGTGGTTATGGAACAAATAGAAAAAAAGCTAGAAGACCAGCATAAAGAAATAGAGGACCTGAAGAAACATATAAAAAAACTGGAATCTAATAACTACAGCAGCCAACAAAAAATCGATGCCCTAGAACAATACACTCGTCGAAACTCCTTACGCATTTTTGGCATTAAAGAGGCAAGAAATGAAAAATTGGAGGACATCGCTATATCCACATTCAAGGACCATCTTAAAGAAGAAATAAAAAAGGAGCATATCGACAGGATACATCGTGTTGGAAAAATTAAAATTGGCAGTAGTAGACCAATTATAATCAAATTCGTTTCCTATCAACAACGTGCATTGGTTTTTGGAAAGAAGAAAATGTTAAAAGGCAGCGGGATATCAATTAAAGAAGATTTAACGGCGAACAGAGTAAAGCTTCTAAAAGCAGCTGAAGATAAATATGGATACAAAAATGTGTGGTCAAAGGACGGTAGAATCTGCGTAAGTGTTAACAATGAAATAAAATCTATAAATTCCGTTAGCGATATTGTATAAACATTTGGCATGGCGATAAAATTATTGTGTTAGGTTTTGTACGTGGCTGTATGGGTGATAGCGAAGTCTTATTCATTTGTGTTTTATTTTACGCGAAAGCATTCTATTTTTACAAACGGTTATAATAGGTAGTTATCTAAGTTGTATACATATATATATTTTTAATTTTTTTTTCCTTTAAATGGATCAATATATAAGGGATTTTTCGTACTTTGAGGTGGAGACTGCAGAGATAAATGACGTAAACGATTACATCACTATAACAAACGATAGTTTATCAAAAACAAATTTTACTATTTTTCACATTAATATAAGAAGTATAAATAAAAACATTGATGAAACACTTATATTATTAAATAAATTAGACTATAAATTTGATTGCATTATTTTCACAGAAACTTGGAACATAAGCGACAAAAATTATTTTGATATTCCAGGTTTTAATTTAATTTATAATGAGGGTAACATTAATCAAAATGATGGAGTAGTAATGTATATAAAAGATTCTTATAATTACAATGCTGAAATTATTAGCATAGGCGATATAAAAAGCATTAAAGCAACTCTCTTTATCTCAGGCAGTACAGTTGTAGTGAGCGCTGTTTACAGACCGCATGCAACATGTGTTCATGAATTTAACAAAAATTTACAAAAGTATCTAAATGATATTACTAAGATTAATGCAGATTTTTACTTTTTTGTGGGTGATATAAATATTGATATCAAGTCTAAACATGATTATTGTCAAGACTACCTTAATATAATGGGGGAAGAAGGATTCATTTCATTGATAAATGCATACACGCGAGTGCAAAACGATTCAAAAACTTGTATAGATCATATATTTTTAAAAAACAGTAAGCCCTCCAAAATTAATGCTTTTACTATGAAAATTGACATTACCGATCATTTTCCCATAATTTCATCGATTAACTTAAAAAAAAGCAGGACCCCTCTTGAAACAAACAGAAATAAAATTGCTAAATTAGACAAAACCAAACTAATTAATAACTTAAAAACAGAAGCGTGGTTTGAGATTTATGAAACAGAAGATGTGGATAATTTAGTGAATATATTCATTATAGACTAAAAAATGCCGTTAATGCAGCAACAAACATACGATTTATAAAATCTAACCAGCGAAAGCGCAACCCATGGATAACAAATGGAATCTTGAAATCGGTAAATACAAAAAATGAATTATATAAGCAATCTGTAGCGCAACCAAATAATTTAGAAATTCTTAACGAATATAAAAAATTTAAAAACATTTTATGTAAACTAATTAAAGAAACAAAAATCAAGTATTATAGGGACAAAATTGATGAAAACAAAAACTCAAATAAAGCCTTATGGAATACTGTTAATAATATTGTAAATAAAAAAAAGGATGTCTAGATATAAAACAAATTCAAGTGGGCAATTCAATGATTACACATAAAAAAGATTTGGCTAATGAGTTTAATAAGTATTTTGTAGAAGTTGGGGAGAAAATGGCTGGAGATGTACCTAAACCACTTAACAAAGTAGGGAAAAGAAACGCTTCAAACAATACAATTTATATGCATCCCACAGATTCTTACGAAATAGAAAAATGTATTAATAATTTGAAACTTGGTAAATCACCTGGACTAGATAATATAACGTCAGAAATTTTAAAGTTAATTGTTCAGTATATAAAGGAACCTTTTGCTTACATAATGAATAGAATGTTAGAAACAGGTATTTATCCATCTGCCTTTAAAGTGGGCGTAGTTAAACCCATATTTAAGAAAGGTGATAAATTAGACATTGGCAACTACCGGCCAATTTCTCTTATTTCGAATTTAGCTAAAATAGCAGAAAAAATAATAAAGCAGAGAATTCTAAAATATTTAGATAAATATAAATTACTGTCAAACCGACAATTCGGGTTTAAACAGGGCATATCAACAGAAAATGCTATTGCTCATCTAACAGATAATATTTATAAGGCTTTAGACGCAAAAAGATGTGCTTTAGGTGTGTTCTTGGACTTAGCAAAAGCTTTCGATACGGTAAATCATAATGAATTAATATCAACATTGGAATCTATGGGTTTTCGAGGAATTTCTTTAACCTTAATGGAAAACTATTTAAAAAACAGAACACAGTATGTAAAAATTGCGGATGAGCTGAGCAACCCTTTAGAAGTTAAATGTGGAGTTCCACAAGGCACAGTTCTCGGTCCAATTTTATTCTCTATTTATATTAATGATCTCTTGTGTTTAGATACCGTGGGTAATATTTCAGCATTTGCGGACGATACCGTAGTGCTATATACTGCGGATTCGTGGGACTCATTAAAAATATTAGCTGAAAAGGATTTGCAATTATTAAAAAACTGGTTTGATCAAAAAGTATTATCGGTGAATTTTAAGAAAACCAAATTTATAGCTTTTAGTTGCTATGTAAATAAAAATATAACATTTGATAAATTAATTATTCGAGGTGGTAAAACAATTTACGAGATTGAGGAAGTAAAAAATATAAATTATTTAGGAATAATAATAGACCAAAATCTTAAATGGGATGTACATGTAAATTTAATTTTAAAAAAATTGAGATCTATCTTATTTCATTTCAGAAAACTAAAACAAATATTGGATATTAAATTCTTAAAAATTATTTATCATTCATTGGTCGAATCCCACTTACAGTATGGAATTGTTGGCTGGGGGGGCATATTAAAATACCATCTGATTAATTTAGAAGTTCTTCAAAAATATTTTTTAAAAGTTATATTTAATAAAGACCGTACATTTTCAAGTGATGTGTTATTTAAAGAATGTAATTTGCTAGATATCCGTCAGTTATATTGCTATAAAATACTTGTTTTACAACACAAAACGAGATATAGCTTAAAAGATATCGAACATGAGTATAATACACGATATAAATTTCATGCTCAAACACAGGTTGAAAATGCCAGCAAAACTATTGGACAGCGTTCCTACAACTATATTGCGCCACGAATCTACTCTATGCTACCTCATTCAATTAAAAATTGCAGTAACAATAAAACATTTAAAGCAAAAGTTAAGGCCTGGATGCAAAATATGCCTAGAAATACTATACATGACCTTATTGACATAAAAAATACATAGACTAAGCACCAATCAGTATACTAAAACGGAAAAAAAAACGAAATTTTTCATTACTACCACTGATCTCCATACAATATTTAGATATTAAAGCAATAGCTCACGCACAAGTTTTAACTTCTGTGAGCTTATTCGGTTATGTCGTTTATTTCTGAAGTTTTAGCCTGGGGTGGTTACATTACATACTTTTACATTTTACGTTTGTTTATTGTCCAGTTTGTGGAAAAAAATGTAATTTTCTTTAGAAATAAATGAATTATTATTATATATATATATGCAAAACGTCAAACTCGCCTCCGAAAGCATACGTCGAAACGAAGAACTGGCCTCATTTTTGGAGGCCAGTACGAAAAATCGGAGGCGACTAGGTATCCCCATGTATAAGTGTTCCATTCAACAGATGGTGCAACAAGCATCGATTTAACAGATTTTTTGGTGGAGGTGAGTTTGACAGTACACATATTCAGTTATACACTTCAGTTGGTAGAGGTTATTCTAGATGGCGCGACCATGTAATACACATATACACTAGGGTGGTTCTACGTTATACTTAGTGGAAAAAACTTTTTCGAATTTTTTTGGTCGCACCCCCTAAAGTCGTTCTAATGCCGAAAAAACAAACGTATACAAAATTTGAACCCAATCGAATAATATTAACACGTGCCACCGAGCCCCCGAAGTTTCCAAATTGAAGATTTTAACTTAATTCACTCATTATCAATTAATATCTCGCGAACATTAAGTCGTATCGAAATTTTGATAATGACATAAATATAAGGAAATTTAATTTCCTACCAATTTAGTTATATGCAATTTTTTTGTAAACTTGGAATTTACAAAATATGCGTTAAGTATTAAAAAATGGTAAAAATTCTTGAAAAATTGCTTTTTTGTATTAATAACTAAAAATATAATATAATTAAGCAAATATATTTATTTACAAATTAAATAAAACGAACAATATTAAATAATTACTGAAGTTACATAAATTGAAAGAATTATATTTACAAACTTAAGAATAAAACAAATATACCAAGTTACCTATATGTAAAATAATTAAATGCATATCACAATAATTACTTTTTTTTTCTAAGGAAACTTTGCTGGAATCCGGATATTGACGCCGATAATCACTAACAACTTGTAGCAAGTACTGTTTTTGGTCCTCTTTCGTGGTAATTAAGCTATTATATTTTTCGACCAGTTTAATACTTCTTTCCGCAAAATCATTTGTGACGTGAAGTAAACAATTACATATACTTACTTAAATTTTCCATCTCTTCATAAGTTCGTTTTCTTCTTGTATCTTCTCTTTCCAGTCATTATTTAGTTCTCTTCTCTTGTTGCAGTAACCTGATATCAACACAAGCATACTACCTGGTCGCCCTTTTTGCCTTTGAAGAAGCAAAAACTGTTTATCTTCTTCTACATGTATTAATTCTAGAGCGTTCGCATGTGCGATATCGAACAGGTCGTCAAATTTTTCATAAAATTGTTATTCCTTCCTTTTATGAATCCCTTCTTTTATTTCCTTGTTTTAGCAGACTCCTTCATTCAGAGTATAATAATTCCAGCTTTTGTACAGAATGATGTTTTTCCTTAGCTGGAATCCGTGCTTTTTACCAAAACACTATTCCTTGAATAATTAATTTTGCACTTTATGTAAATTAAATTTAACTATACGCATATTAAAAAAAGTACTTGTAAAACTTTCGTTTGAGAGCAATTTACTACCAATAATTTAATGTGCATCATTTCCTATTAAAAGTGCTTAGTCTTTTTCACGAAGAACCTTTGACGTTGAGGCCATTTTATGCTTTAAAATTTTAAAATGGTATATCCTCCCTCTAAACATCTGGTTTATATTGACAAACAAAGAAACTGTGTTCGACAGTTTGACTCGTTTTTTTTTTAAATAACTGATTCTAAAAATATTTCAATATACTTAAAATAAGTAAAAAAAAATTATTATTGAATTTCAAACATTTATATATCATAAAATCTATTTACTTGTATTATCAAAAATCGCCTAAAATTGAATAATGGATTGCAATTTACTTCAAAATTGTAATACTTCTACGTTTTCAAATTAAAAATAGAAAGAAAAAAAATCGAATTATTACGTTTTTCTAACACTTGACGCATTTTTTTAACATCTGGTAGGTTTGCGGACAAATTGCATATAACTACAATTGTAGAAAATAAAATTTCCTTTTATTTATGTTATTATCAAAATTTCGATAGCACTTCCAGTTCGTCAGATATTAATTGATAACAAGTGAATTCAATTAAAATCTGCAATTCGGAAACTTCCAACGCTCGGTGGCACGTGTTAATATTGTTCGATTGGGCTAAAAAATTTTATGAGTTAGTTTTTTTGGCATTGGAACGAATGTAGAGGGTGCGACTAACAAAATTCCGAGGTTGCAAAATTAGAACCACCCTAATATACACTTAACAATGTGCGCCAGTAGTACTCGCCTCTATCTATGAAACATACTGTTACGCCTCAGAGACTTGGCAAACGCGCACGGGGGCTTATCGCTAGTAATGGATTTAAGTAAATACAATACAACCGCCTGCCACTGGACATTTAATACAAGATCCGTCAACGATGCGGGGTGGGAAATATCTCTAAAACTAGGAGATTTACATTAAAATAGCTTATATAAAAGTTGAAGGTACGAAAGTGTTGCGTATTACTAAAATATTTCTGATTATACAGGGTGGCTCAAAAAGTGTGGCGAAACAAAGTTATTACTCTATATTTAGGAAGCTTAAAAGCTTTGCATTGAAATACCAATAGTTTTAATATAAATTTGTATGGGTCTAACATGAACTGTTTTGGAGATGTTACCGATTTCATGCACAAAATGCTAAACTTCAGGCAGCTGCTGTAGATACTGAAATAAAAAATAAAACATTACGTTTTTTGTGAATTGCCTTTCGAGTGTAAAATGGTGATTCTCGGCATTATTACTATACAAGGTGTCTGCAAATTTAATGATTTCAAAAGTTTTTAAAGAAAACCCACTACACATTTTAGTATTTTTGAAATGCCCCTTTAAAGAGATTTATTTTGATATCTTACTGGATAACTCTGAATTCAACTGTTTTCCAACTATGCGAGTGTGAGTATAAGAAAACAGTGTAAGGTTCCTAAAATGCTTTATTTAAAGGAATCACAAACTAGGTTTAGAAAATAAAAATCCAGCCATTGCTTGACACAAAAACCCGAGAAATGCTGGAATAAATTAAATCTGAAAACTAGTTGAATTTAGGGGTGCTAAATAAGCTATTAGGCGAAAGTTTATTGAAAGAGTTTTTAAGAAATACAGAGATACATAGCGTGCTTCATTTACTAAGGCAAAATCATGAAATTTGCAAATTACGAGCACTTTGTATAGTTTTAATACCCATGGAAGAAGGTATTGGGTATACAGTGACTCCCAAAAGGTCGGCATTGGCATCATATGAAAAAAAAAATATTTTAGATTTTTCAAAAAAACTTTACTCGTCAATAATTTGTGCTTGTCTACAAACCTATTTAGCCCCTATCATATATACCGAGTGACGTTTACTTATTTAGAAAATTCCGTTTTTCGAAATTGTCAAAATCTAAAAAGTGCTATTTTTCGGAAATTAAGTAATATTGCAATGAGATTGTTTTAGAGTGTGTTAGTTTTGATTAACTGAACAATCTCAAGTCCAGAAAACACATATTTTTCTTTAACTTTAGCTTTAGCGTTTTCAATTTTTTAAATATTTTTCAGTTTCGCATACCATGACTTAATATTGAAACTAAAATTTTTTATGTAACGACTTTCAAGATTTATAATTGTAAAAAATAATATAACATGTTAATTGCTCGTTTAGATTTTGTAACTGATATGTTCGCATAATTTTTACGTTTTTGATCCAATGTGCTTTTTAGGAAAAATATTTTTGAATGATTATTAATATCTATTTAAATGGCTTCTAAAAACTCGAACCTTGTTAGCGAACTACTGTTATAAAAATTCAAAAATCCTGTAAACAGTCTTTTACAGTTGTCTGAATGAGAAGCATTTTTAGAACATGTAAAGTGTATAAAGAAAAATCTTCTCATTTAGACAACTGTAAAGGAATATTTACAGGATTCATTAAAAGGGTTAGATTAGAGTTTTTATCGAAGAAGCCATTTAAATAGATATTAATTATCATTTAAAAATACTTCTCCTAAAAAGCGCATTGCATCAAAAACTTAAAAATTATGCGAACATATCACTTTTCGGTAAATAATAAAAAATCTAAAGGAGTAATTAACATTTTATATTATTTTTTACAAATATAGCTTAAATCGTTAGTCTTCACATAAAAAATGTCAATTTTAAAATTCAGTTTTGGTATGTCTTCTTCTTCCTCTTAATATAGGCTGAGAGCCTGTTACTTTCACACACTTGAGCGCGGTTTTATAAGCCATCTTAATCCGCGGCCGGGGTAGGTGGCTAGCCTAACCCCTTGAATTAAGGAAGAATGCCCTCGCAGGGGTCACGACCATCAAAGGTGTTCGTATGATGGCCGGAGAGCGTACGAGGTTATCAATGCCCTGGTGTGGGGCTTGCCCCCCACTACACTGCTGGCGCCACGCAAGCACCAGCCGGCCACAAGCTGGTGGTATGTGAAATTTTGAAAAATATTGAAAAAAATTGAAAAATTAAAGTTTAGCTAAAGTTAAAGAAAAATGTGTGTTTTCTGGACTTGAGATTGTTCAGTTAGCTAAAACTAACACTCTAAAGAAATCTCATTGAAATCTTACTTAATTTCCGAAAAATAACACTTTTTAGATTTTGACCATTTCGAAATACGCCATTTTCTAAATAAGTTAAAATCACTCGGTATGTATGATAGGGGCTAAATAGGTTTATGGACAAGCACAAATTATTGTCGTAAAACGTTCTTTTCAAATATAAAAAATAAAAAACTTTTCATATGATGCCGACTTTTTGACGGCCACTGTATAATTTTGATGTGTTCGTTTGTTTTTTTCAAAATCTGATTTCATTTGATAATACTCGTAGAATCAATAATTTATTCAGAATTTTTCGTTTTTTGGTGTTCATTATTTCTTGTATCTACATTACGGGATTTGTATTGTCTAAATCTGGTTCTTTGTTCTGTTCGGTGGTTTTTGTTATCCCTTGAATTAAAGCATCTTAATTTTTAGTTTTTACTTGCCTCGTCTAAAAGACGAAGAACGTATTGTAATCGATAAAAAATTACCCTCTGAGATTTCTTCAGATCTTCACTTCCAGGGTCCCTAGATATCAAAGAAACGCTTTTTTCAATTCCGCCTTTTGCCAGTATAACTCTAAAACTATTTTTTGGAGGAAGACGATACTTTGCATGCATATTATATGTCTACCTGGCATGAAACCGAGAAAATTTCGGAGAAATATATACAGGGTGAGCAAATAAGAAAAATTAAATTCTTTCTATTTTTGCTTTAACTCAAGACTTATTACTTAAATGAAAGTAATAATTTGCACATGTCTCAGGTTTTTGCACTTGAAGAAAAAAGGCATATTTAGACACAACATATAGGTACAGAGTGGGCACTAAAAAAATTGTTGCTTATTTTGCTTTAACTTAGACTCAGATAAAATCAGTAATTTGCACATAGCTGAGGCTTTACACTTGACGAAAATGGAACCCAAGAGATACAAGATAAATGTTGTAAGAGTAAAAAGGGACAACAAAAAGTGTGTTCTGTTTAATACAGCCATGCACTGAACAGATCCGAGAGATCCTTCACGGATCAGTGGAAGAAACGCATGGAACTGAAATCGCATTTGCAGGTGATGTAGTTCGAATCCCATCACCGGTAATGTTATTTACAAGTTGATGTAATTCGCATTAGCAAATGTTTCCTTTTATTGTTTCAGTATTATTAGAAACGTGAAGAAACTTTTACCCCATATTTTGATAACGTTCTCTTTCATTGAATTGTTTCCTGTTACTTCCAACAGCCGCCTAAAGTTAAGCATTTTTTTTTTGCACAAAATCGTTAATATCTCCAGAACCGTTGGCGGTAGATCCATACAAATTTATATTAAAATTATTAGCATTTCAATGGAAAACTCCTTGTAAGCTACTTAAATATCGAGCCTTCTATTTTAAAAAAGTAAGTTTAGGTCACCACTCTTTTTGACCTACCATTTATAACCATGTGATGTGCACCGCCTTGGTATCTCGTACAATTTTTATATATTTGACTCAGATGCCCAATTTGTTTAAATGCCGAAATGAATTTGGTCAATACTGTAACTGAGCAAATTAATTCGGCAATGGGACGACTTTAGGTCTGAGTATTCCATATTGGCAAGTGAGCGAATTCAGCATCTGACAGTACCTATGTATATATGAACTTTATGTCACTCTCGTAGTTTTAGAAATATCTTTGTTGCCGGCCCCTGTATAGTAGCCCATGCTTCGATTACCAAAATTCAGTGTTGTTAATTCTGTGAGCGTACGCCGTTACCGTTAATTTTTCAATCTTCGTATTATGCAGCTTGTTCTGGTATCCATATTTTTCACTAAAAGATAATCAACACCATTGATCGCATGCCGTGCCCAGGCGAAGTTGGCTAATATAAAAGATTTTCGAAATATGACAATTCAGTTTTAAAAAATGATTGTGGCAGTTTTGTTGGTTGTTTTTTCTAAGAATTGTAACTCATTAATTCTTAACTCAAATATTATATTGCAAGATTTCAGTAACTACAGGGCAACTGATTTTATTAAGCTATTTGTAGTAATATAGCTATGTTAGGTACCCACAAGAATTTATTAACACACGCAGAATGCCATCCGCGCGATGTTTAGATACGTTATCACGTTCGCCGTGGCAAAATCGGAAAACAAAACGACGCGCTACTTTTATTCCCTCGGCAAAAGGTGCAACAGAACGGCAACGTTGCTGGAGGTGAGTATGTCCATTGTGTAACACGGCGATATACAATGGGAGGCCACATATATATATATATATATATATATATATATATATATATATATATGTATAGATTAAGCAATCCGCAAGAGTACGTAGGACATGCAATGCGAAGAACGTCTGCCACTATGTTAGTTAACGCAGGAGGCAACATAACTATGTTGAAAAGACACGGCGGATGGAAATCGTCGGCTAAGCTGAAAGTTACAGCGATGAATCTTTATCTGCAAGAAAAGATATAGCGACCAAGTTATTTATAGATGAACCATCAACAAGCTCAAGCTCAAGTTCAGTGATTCTGTTATTCCTGATGAGTCCTGTCAAATGAATTCAAATGCTTCCGATAAATGTATAAATATAATTGGCGCTAGTTGCACAAATTGTTCTATTACAGTTAATGTATATCAAAAATAATATAAAAATGGTTTTTAACGTTTATTTTAAAATTTCGTAGAAAAAATAGTAGAATTATGCAACTCGTGGCAGTTAAATGATTAAATAGGAAAAACAGCTTTTTAAAAATAAACTTTATTTCGTAATTACAGGTAAAAGCAAAAACCGTCTTAACTCTGTTACAAACAAGCAAAGAATGAATCTAACATTTTACATAATTCGCAATGTGGCAAAGAGATAACGATGAGCTGGGATGTGCCTTATCAGCGTGGCGTCGTGTTCTTGATAAGAAAATGCACGTAACTCTTCCCTCCTTAAGATGAAAAAATAACGGAGTTGTTTTTTGGATTCTGGCCCATTTCCACTTCTTCAGCTTTATTTTGATTTTCATTTTCGGCTGCCTTTGGACTTTCCAATGATTTCTTGCATTGTTTTCTAAACGTTAACATAAACAGCACAATGATTGCGAGAATTAGTAGACCAATCAGGGTGCTAATAATTGGGGTGGTGTTTGCCGGATGAACGATCTGCTTGATTGGTGTTAGTTGTCTTGCGATTTCACTAATTTGGTAAATTTCTTATATGTCCAGTTTTGTAAAATTTGAAGTCTTGTGTTGCTTCAAAATTTCAAAGTGTCCTATGCCAAACTTCGGTAAAATGAGCGGTTTGCCTTGTTGCAATTTAACGTCATTTATAAATTTCTTGCCGTCCACTTGGATTTTGCACAATTTGGGAATCTTTATTAGGGATGGAAGATTTATTTCTAAATATTGGTCCGATTTGCATTTGGAAAACAGCCTTTCTTGATTTGCAGGAATTATCAACACTTCTTCTTGGGTGACTTGCTTGATGATGGACTCTTCTATAAATATTTCGAGGGCGTGACAGTTTTTCGCTGGATTGCCTTCGAGAAGCCTAAGGGTGCAGTTGTCTTCCACAATGAAGTTTTCGGTGCAATAAAATATTTCTTCCAGTACCGGGCATTCTTCTTTCTCGAACTGGGCCTTGGAGTTTTTCAGTGCCAAATATCGGTGTTTTGGAATAATAATTTGGTGGGTTTGGATAATTGGATAAAGACTGTAGAAGTCAAGGACTTCGGTTCTTATTATAGGGACGTGTATAGCAAAAACTAATTTAGAGTTTACAAAAGTTACTTGCGTTCCCAAAAATTGGTAGTACGTGAGGAGATTTTTGAATTTCGGAATTTCTGTTTTACTGTATATTTTTTCAAAGTAATTGAGCATCTCTCGGAGTTCATAACTTGATATTATTGAGTTATGCAGGGTATTCAATTTCGAGAATACTATAGCATTTTCTATATTGTCTATGAAAGTTATTAAAATTTGACAGTCTAAATTCAATTGAGAGATTGTGCCTTGAAAAGTAATGTAAGTACTGAGGTCATTAATAGTATTCTGAACTGCTGCCTGGAAAGTTTTTAAGTCATTTTCAAGTTTTTCTTGGTTTTTATTTAATATGATTATTGTTTTATTGTAGTTTGCAATTAGTTTTTTGGATAAAGAAATTTGTAAATTTATTTCATGCGTTAAGTCCTTCTGATTTTGTTCTAGTACATTAATAGCGTGATCATAACGTTTTTCGTCGTCTGCATCAAGATTGCCAAAAAGCCACTTATTAATTTTGCCTATGCCATTAATTGCGCCTCTTTTATTTCGAATATGAGGGTGCAGATTTTCGAATTTCTGTTGAGTTGTTTGAATTAAATATTCTGATCTGAGTAACATGCCTTCGGCTAAGCCGTGATAGGATATAGGGTTTGTAATATTTACTTTGCTTATACTATCTCTAACTACGAAAAATTGTTTCTTTAAGTTATTTAACTGATTAATAATTACGTTTAAATCTAAGTAATGCAAAAATGTGTGCTTACTATAAACTAATCTAGCATTTCCTAACTGTATAGGAAGTATAGGGTTGTCAATTGTTTTGATTTTAATATCCTCATCTATACTACGTACTCGTAATATTTGAAGGACCAGGAATAAGGTTACTAGCCTCATTTCGCTTAGGTTCCTGTAACAAGGAATTAATTTTAGGTTTTCTAGCAATATTTTTATGGTATGTTCCTTTGTCCGTGATTAACTTAATGTCAGTTTCTTCTAGTATTTTAGCCTTTTTAAATTTTGGTAACTTTTTATCTCGAAATTTTGTTTTCAAATATGCAACTTTTTGATTTGCGAAATTTGGAGGAGCATTTCGATTTTCATTGTGTTTGGAAATAATATTTTCTTTGGCATTTTCATTAGTGTCTTTGATTTTTTCATATAATTTGTTGGATGTTTCTTTATGGTCCTGAATGTAGTCTGATACAATAACATGATCATTTAAATCAAAGGGATTGGTATTATTGATGTGACCTTTTATAACTTCGAACGGGGTGAATTTTGTGACACTGTGAATTGCATTATTGTAACCTAATATAGCTCGCTTCATAAGCTGGTTTGAATTGAGATTTTTGTGATCTTCTTTTAAACAACGAAAATGTTCAATTAGAGTGGAATGAAATCGCTCCACTGGGGAGTTTGAATTACTGCTTTTTGGAGTTGTGTAGTGGAGTTCTATACGATGCAATTTACAGAAATTTTCTAGATCTTGATTCTTAAATTCGGTACCACAGTCAGTCGTTATTTTTTGAGGTAAATCGTGGTGTGAGATGAAATTTAAAAGATTTTCCACTACTGCTATGCCTGTAACAGAATTCAATTGGTACGCTTGACCGTAGAGTGAAAATGCGTCAATAATAGTCAAATAACTTTCGTTAGCTATTTTAAATGTGTCTACATGAATGTGTTCGAAGGGTTTTGAAGTTGTTGGAGTAAGATTGAATTTAATTACTGGAGGATTTCGGTCGTATTTATTTTTTCAACATGTTTCACAGTTGTTAACATAATATTCGATATCTTGTGCCATTTTCGGCCAATAATATCTTGAAGTTAAAGACATTTTCATTTCGTTTATTCCTCTATGACAGGATTTGCTAATATGATAGTATTCAAGTTTTTGTTTTTGGTCTTCTAACGTTTCCACGTCTGTAAGAAATTTAGTACAGTGAATAAGCTTAAAAGATGAGTTTTTAAATATTTCTTGAACGGTTAGAGCAACAATTTTGGGTAATGAGGAATGCTGAAAGTAAGCGGCATATATTTGCTTAGGATCTATGTACTCTTTAAGAAGTTGCATAACGTGATATTTGACGTTAATTTTCGGCAACGTTATGTAGAACCTTGAATTTTAAAAAATTACCTTTTTTCGACATTGTACTGAATCGATGTCGCCGTTTGTTATAAACAATTGATTTTTATATGTGTTTAAAGACCGTTCTGTTATGGGTATAGTACAAATAGGGTTTTCCTGAGATGTATGTACTGTTTCTAGATCAGTTTCGTCGTTTTGCTGTGTTGTTACAGGGGGTTTAATTTGGATATCAGAAATTACGTTAACTTTTGGATGATTTTCACCTAATGATTCCAGTATTTCGGAAATAGTATCATTATCCAAATATGGAATTGGTTGGTTTTCGTTTAGTGCTTCTTGAATTACTTGATCGATATCTCCTAGATTATTGTCAATAGAAGAGGTTTCTAAAGGGTTAAAATCAAAATCTGGTGGATTTCTCGAAAGAGCGTCTGCTGCTTGGTTGTTTTTACCTTTTTTATATTTAATAGTATAATCGAACTCTTCTAATTTTAAACGCCACCTAATTAAACGTGAATTTGGTTCTTTGAGCGAAAATAACCATTGTAATGGCTTATGAATTTTTGACCGAAAAGATATGGTCTAAAATATTTACAACTCCACACGATAGCAAGGAGTTCTTTTTCAATAGTCGAGTAATTTATTTCGGCTGGATTTAGCGTTCTAGATGCATAAGAAATTGGGTGATTATTTTGAGAGAGTACAGCACCCACAGCATAGTTGGATGCGTCTGTCGTCAATTCGAAGGATTTATCGAAGTCTGGGTAAGCTAATACTGGTTCCGAAGTTAGTATATTTTTACATGTATTGAAACATTCAATAAATTCTTTGGTGTGTTCTACCTTTTGATTTTTCTTAAGACATTGCGTCATTGGCTTGGTTAATTTAGCAAAATTCTGTATAAATTTACGATAATAACCTAACAAGCCGAGAAATGATTTGATTTCTTTTTGTGTACGTGGAATGGGAAATTTTCTGATAGCTTCTATTTTCTTTTTGTTTGGTTTGATGCCATCTGGTGTCACAACATGCCCTAAATATTCTACTTCTTTCTGCAAGAATTCGCATTTATCTAACTGAACTTTTAGTTGTGTTTCGCGTAATTTGGAAAATACTAATTTTAAATTTTGGACATGTTCTTGCAAACTTGTACTAAAAATAATTATGTCGTCCATATAAACCATACATATTTTATTTTGTAGATCTTTCAAAACTTCGTCCATCACTCTCTGAAACGTTGACGGCGCGTTTTTTAATCCATATGGAACCCTTAAATATTCAAAATGTCCGTTTTCGACATTAAACGCGGTCTTTTCAATAGAACATTTACTCATTTCTATCTGGTGAAACCCGCTAGCTAAATCAAGGGTGCTAAAATATTGAGCTCTACCTAATTTATCCAAAATATCATTAATATTAGGAAGGGGGTACCTATCATCAATTGTTTTTTCGTTAATTTTGCGATAATCCACGACTAGTCTCCATTTTTGTTTTCCCGATGCGTCTATTTTTTTTCGGGACTATCCAAATAGGGGACGACCACGGGCTATAAGATGGCCTAATGATTCCTTTTTCTAACATTTCCTGAATTTGTCGTTGCACTTCTTGTTTATGTACGTATGGATATCTATATGATTTGGTGTGTACTGGTATTTCGTCTGTAGTTTTTATCGCGTGCTTAATTTTAGAAGTAAAAGTTAGTTTATCGCCAGGTTTAAGAAAAATGTCTGAAAATTGGTTACAAAGATTTGTAATAGCAATTTTCTCTTCTTGATTCATATGATCGGTACGTATTAGGTCTTTTATGCTACTTTTGTCAACTTGGGAGTTTGTTGTTTCGCAAGGGTTAGTGAATGATTCGAATTTATAAGTTTCATACAAAGATGGTTCAAAGCGAATTATTGATAGAGGTTCGTTTAAGGTTACTGAAATTGTTCTTTGCGTTGGATTTTGTATTTCTACGAGTGCATAACCATTTTTAGCATAAGTTAAAACTTGTGGAATGAAAAGTTCATCAATATTACGTGCGTTAACTAAAATTTCTCCATTATACACAGTAACTGGGATATTTTTAATCAATTTTTCTTCGGGATTTACCGAAAACGAAAAATTAACATCAACGGGTTGTCGAAATTTAAACGGAATTTGCACATGCGGCCCTATTAATTTTTTGTTAATTAAATCAATATTAAGATTCATTTGAATAAGATCTTCTAAGCCTATTACTCCGTCAAAATAATCGTGAAAATCGAATAAAATGAAATCAATTTCGTGGTCGCTATGGAATTCCGAAAATGCTGGTATCATTGCTTGATATCTAACATTTTTGCTCCCAATAGCTGTTTTTATTACGGTATTAGCGTGATAAATTCTTTGCGGATAAAAATCTTCTACTACAGATGGTTTAATAATTGACCTAGAACTACCTGTATCAATCAATAATTTTAATTTCGGGTTTTTAATTTCTACGTAAGGTAACGCATTATGGGAGGAGATATTTATTTCTGCTAGGTTTGTTTTTGTGTTCGGCTGTCCAAGGGAAAATTTTCAGTTTCAGTGGTATCCGATTCAATGTTATTTTCGTAGTATTGTTCATTATTGTAATCGTTTTCGCAATTTTGATACTGCTCCTCTAAAGGATCATTTCGTATCTCATCATAATTAAAAGTTTCTGAATCAAACACATTGCAAGAATCTAAGTTCTCGCTATCGCATTCATTTGCGTGTAATTCTTCAAAAATAAAGTTTGGTCTTTGTTGGTTAGGGTATCTTTGAAAACTTTGGAAATGGTTTTGAGAGTTTTGATTGAAAAACTGCGGTTTATGAAATTGTTGCGTAGGGGATCTTTTCGAAAACGTTGTTGGATGTCTCGATGTCGTTGACATGGGCTCCGGTTTAGGCAATTGGTTTGTTGGAATTTGGTTTGGTCTAAACACATTACGAGGTGGACCAAAAACTTCCCGATTAGTGGGATATCTTCTAGGAGGTTGTTGTTTGGGTTGAATATTTATAGGCTGATTGGTCCATACTGGCTTTACTGAGAAATTTTGGTTTTGAAAATTTTGAGGGACATTAAAGTGCGATTGAAACCCATTGGGTTGAGAGTATGAAGCATTGTTTTGAATGTTCGTTGGGTACACATTTCTATTACTGCCAAAATTAATTTTGAAGTTTTGTTTACTGTTATCGCTTAAACTACCGTGAAGTCTTTCAAAGTTCTCAAATTCATTAACGTATGCCATGGCATCTTCTAAAGAAGCTGGCTTTTTTAAATGCATGTTATTTTTTAAAATACCAGTGCAACCTGCAATAAACGTATCAAGTGCAATTTTATCATAATGATTGATTCGGCATAATTTTTCTAATTCACTAAGTTTAACATCGTTGCTTGTTCTTTGTGCAACGTTGCTTCTTAGTAATTGGAGACGGCTACCGAAATTTAGTAAATGTTAACCTTTATACGGCCTATTTCTGGTTAATTTCTGCACTAAGCAATTCAAATCCCTACGGTCCGAAAAACACTGCACTAAAGCCTCTTTTAAACTCGACCAGGTATTCAATTCTACTCTATTACCTACCATCGCTTCTGCCCTACCAATTAACTTTTCTTGGATGCATTCGAAAATGTGTTGATCAAGCTCTGGGTCTTTAAATTTACTATAACTTGCAATTAAACTTTCGCAGCGAGTGATAAATTTATTCAAAGTATCACTGTCGCCATCAAAAGGTTTAATAATTTCTATTTTAGACTTAAAAAGATTCCAGTTCACTTGAGCCGGTTGGTTTGGTTGATTAGTTTCATTAGTATTCGTCATATTTAATGCTGTATTATTCTCACTATTAGAATAACCTGCCTCAATTTGAACAATTTCAGAACTTGTTGGATTTTCTTGCAACGTAAGGTTATTTAACTGATCCAACAGCTCGTCAATTTCAATCATAAAGAATATTTTATCGATACTAATTATAATTACTTTTTATTTGTTAAATTTTAAAAGAACGTTTTATTCAAAAATATCCTCTTAAATACTAAATTGTCTGCAATAGACTGTACACTACCCTATCTTTCCCAAAGTCCTTAAACAGAGGGTCTAGGAAAGGCAAAAAGGAATTTGGCACCTACTTGGTTTGTAGACCTTCGTGTCCCTTTTCCGATCCTTTGCTGCTCACAGAGATGCTGTTCCCGATGTCCTCGAAGGAATGGTTCAGGATCTACGCTGAAGGGGTTGAAACTCCAAAGTCGCGAAAAGTCTTTAATTTTCCGACACGATGCGAAAGAGATTTTCCACAACCGTGCACTATCCTACCGACTGCGCCAGTTAAATGATTAAATCGGAAAAACAGCTTTTTAAAAATAAACTTTATTTCGTAATTACAGGTGAAAGCAAAAACCATCTTAACTCTGTTACAAAAAAGCAAAGAATGAATCTAACATTTTACATAATTCGCAATGTGGCAAAGAGATAACGATGAGCTGGGATGTGCCTTATCAGCGTGGCGTCGTGTTCTTGATAAGAAAATGCACGTAACTTGGCTGATAAAATTTCAACCACTTGTCCCATACTATACTATTTTAGCCTACATATAGTTAGTATTATTTAATACTTATTATTATTTAGTTCATAGAATTTCTTCTCTATTTAAATATATTTTCCTGAAACATAATTATTGTCAAATATTTGCAGAACACGGTATAATCGTTCTTGCTGGGAGTTTTGCAATAGAGATTTTGTTAATTTTAATAGAAATTAATGTATGGTTATTTTGAGATATATTGCAATAAACAACATGAACTAACATGGTTGTCATTTAAATATATTTAATAGGTTGAAAGTACCACGTCTGAGTGCGTCGTATCGGACTAATTTTGTAATTGCATAAATACAAGTGTAGATAAACATAAAAAGTGTACAAAGGTAGGATAAGGAAACAATTAAAATACTTTTAGCAGAGGTCAAGTGCAGGTGCTAAAACACTGATAAGCGCTGCATGCAATGTGTAGTGAGTGAACCAAATTCGACAACACGAATTCCGAATATAAATAGGTGTACGAGGGATACGCGAAAAATCTTCGTGAAGCTCAGAATTTTGTAACTACAAAAATTGGAAATAGGTAAAAATACACCACTAAATTAAAAATGCAGACACTGGAAGGATTCAAGCTATAAGATATAACAAATATAAAAGCTGGAAATGGCTAGTGGCGGAACAAATAACAAAACGCTAGTAACAGAATACGAAAGCAGCGGCGATGGCAATGGAAGGAAAAGAGATAGAGAAGGAGATGAATTATTTGGGAAAAGTAAATTAACAAAGCGATCCCCGACTAAACAAACACAGGATAAGGAGGAGATGTTACTAAGTATGATGAAAGAAATGATGTCTAAAAACGAAGAAATGATGAAGGAAATCAGAAGCATAAGGAAAGAGCAAAAAGAAAGCCTAGACATAATCAAGGAACTGAATGACAGAAACAGAAAACTGGAAACGGAACTAAAGAAAACAAACCAGTGCATAGAAAATCTAGAAAGAGAAAAAACCTGGGGATTAAAGAAATTCCAGTAAACACTAATAATGATAAAATCTTGAAGGAACAACTAGAAGACTTTATTAATAGGAAACTAGGAATAAACATCGAATTAAAAAGCGCAGGAAGATTAGGAGACAAAATATCTGTGATAGAGACGGAACGTCTGACGGACAAAATAAACATTCTCAAGAAAAAAGTAAGCTTAAAACCCAGAAGATCACAAAGTATATATAGAGACAGACACGATAAAACGGGAAAGAGAGATGTAAGCCCATTTTACAAAAACGGCAAAGGAGGAGAAGAACAAAGGTAACCAGGTAAAAGTGGGATATATAAATAGCAAAGAATGGAAGTGGGAAGACATCGACTTAAAAAACGAATACTAACAGGTAGGAAGAAAAATGATATAACGAACCAGGCAAAGATAAAGGACATGAGAAAGGGCAAAAAAGGTACAAAAACAAAAAAGCTGAGAAAAAATTAAATGCATAAACAAGATGTAGACCCGGGCGCAGAAAAGGACAAGAATAGAAAAGAGTAAAATGGGAATATGGAACATAAAAAGTATGACAGGAAAAGAAGACGAATTAGTAAATGAACTTCAGGCTACAAGTATAGAATACCTCGAAATAACAGAGACAACTGATAGGCGAATTTTGGATGATATACATATATATAAGCAAAAGCTGGAGTTGCACTAATCGTTAAAGAGGATAAAATAAAGTATGTGAAAACCGAAAAATTTGTAAATGAAAAAATATTAACGGCAAACATAAAGGAAGGACGAGAAAAAGAGGAATACTTAATAATTATAGCGTACGGGCCAAATGAGAATGAAAAAAGGAGGAATAAGATAAATTCTACCAAGATTTACAATAAGAAATAGATGAGAGCAAGTGCAACGTAATAATGATGGGCGATTTAAACGGAAGAGTAGGAAACGATAACAAAGGAAAAGAATTGTGCTTAGGGAAACAAGGTGAGAAAGTAAAAAACACAAATGGGGAAAGATTGATAAGTTTCTGTGTAGACAATGAATTAATAATAGCTAATTCACATTTCCAACACAAAGAAATACACAAGATAACGAGGGAAATGAAGTGTAGACAGGAAACATCTATAATAGATTATTTCATAGATAGTAAAAACATTTAAAGAAACATTAAAGACGTTAAAGTTAAAAGAGGTCCGCAAATCGGCAGCGATCACTTTTTGCTAGTGATGAAATGGAAAAACTAAAGTAGCACTACAGAAAAAGGGCAGAAAAGGAAAGCAGTAAATAGAAAAATTAGATGCTATAAGCTGAGAGAACCCCAGAAAAGAGAGAGGTATAAAAAAATACTGCAACAAAAACTGAAAAACGTCAACACACAAGAATCAACTGAACAAATATGGAACAATTTTAAAAGAATATTTTTGGAAACTACGGAACAAATATGTGGAACAACAAAAATAATAAATACTCAAACCAAGAAGACGCACTGGTGGTCTGAGACAATAAAAGAAGCAATTAAAAGAAAGAAACAAAGCTGTAAACAATATCTCAGTACGAAATTACTGATAGACTATTAGAAATATAAAAAGGAAAGAAGGGAGGTGAAAAGACTAGTAAAGAAAAAGAAAAATCATGGGTAGAATTCGAAGAAAAAATGAAAAATCCGTACAGGGAAAATCAAAAACTGTTTTTTGGAGCTATTAAAAATACCAGAAAGGACAAAGTTACAACACTTACCAATATAAAAGATGAAAATAATGAGATATTTACAGAGGAACAAGAAATTATGGAGAGGAGGAGACAATATTTTAGATATCTACTAGAGGGAAATGATATAATAACAAAAGAAAACACAAATGGAATACAAATAAGTCAAACACAGCCTTTGAACCATCTATACGGAAGAGACTGGAAAACGGGAATAATAACACCAATATATAAAAAGTAGACACAAAAAACTGCAACAACTACAGAGGGATTACACTGTTAAGTACAGTAGGTAAAATATACGCCAGAACACTGGAAAATAAAGTAAGAGAAATGTTAGAAGAAACAATCGAAGATTCACAACAGATGCAAATTTTGTAATCCGACAAATAGCAGAAAAAGCAATTAAGACGGCTTAGGGGAGGGGATAGGCAACACACCATGCTAGCTAAAATATATACTAAAAGTAGTTAATCAATGCTAAAAGTGTAAACCTTTTGCTACGATTATGTTTACAAAACTTACTTTAAAAGGCAGCTTGCTAATTCATTATATTTTTGGACAGTAGAGAATTATATAGTATGATTTAATTTCTTTAAAAAAACTTCGAAATTGTTTATAGAAGCCAATTACGTATTTTCTTATTATTGAAATATAAACTTAAATTTATAGTTAGTAATGAAACCTTATGCATTAGTTTGTTCCTGTAATTCGTTAAAATTGAATAATATCTAGAATCTGATTTCAGCTAAACCCATATCTTGGAAATATTGACTAATCAATATCGTCGAAGACAATTTCTGATAATTTCTAGAAACTCTATGCGGAAAGGTTAGGCAAGATACTTTTGTTTGGGTGTAGCACTCGCAATAAGCTTGTAATTTGATACACCTACCTGGCAAGGACGAGGATTACAAGATCTTTTATCTTTTAATCCCTTCTGCTTTCGTGTGAAAGCTGTATTTAGTAATTTCACTAAGATATCTTGCAGTTGAAGGTTTTCATATATAAGTGAACCACGTCGACGGAGGTTTGTTGGCCACAGCGTCGACCGTGCCCATAACGTCGACCTGTCTTCAGGGACACAACGTCGATCGTGTCCACTACGTCGACTCGTATAAAATGACGCTACGTACATCGCGGCGGTAGCGTCGCGGGCGACATTACCCGAAAAATTCAAGACTTTGCAGCGCCGCATTGTCGACTCCAGAACACGTATATGGAACGAGGGACGCAACGTCGACCCGCCTTAAGGGACACAACGTCGACCGTGCCCATATCGTCGACTCGTCTTGAGAGACGCAACGTCGACCGTGCCCATATCGTCGACTCGTCTTGAGGGACACAACGTCGATCGTGCCCATAACGTCGACTCATCTGGAGCTACGTCAGGGCTTAATATGCTTTTACCTAAAATGTAATTTTTCTTAACCTCACGCATTCATTCTTTCCTATTGCGTAGATACATTTTGAATAAAGTATCGTATATTGTTACCTGTTTGACAGAATTTGTTGAACCTTCTATATTATAAAGAAGCATTATACACGAGTTCCGCAATTCTGTAGCTAGGAATAAACCTGCAATATATCACTATAACTTTCTTAATGTGAAAATTATATTACGTCTTTAACAAAAAATCTGGTGTGATATACGCACACAACTTCCCTTTACAGTGATCTTATAATTAGACAAAAATTTGATTTTAAATTTTTAAGCATTTGTCAAAATTTTTCAAAAATTACAAATTCTGCAAAAGCGGTACACAATAAAGCGTTAGTTGAAGAGACACATTTTCTCTAGAATTTTAAGCTAAATTCAAAAATGTAATAATATACAGGGTGTTCTGTTTAAAATAGGAGTTAATAAAAAAATGAATAAAAAACAAAAGAAACCCATTTTAGAAGTATTCGACTAGAAAATCATTTATCTCACATCAATACACATTCAAACTGTAATAAAAATGTGAAGTTTGAAAAAAATCGTTAGAACCGTTTTTGAAAAAATCGAAAAAAAAAAACTGAAAAATCACAAGAGTAAACACCTACTTTCGGTTATGCGATTTTTTTCAAAAGCTTGCTGTCGCATCTACATAGTACACAAAACTTATAAGTATATGAAGTTTTAATGCCATACCTCTTTTTGTTTTTGAGATATTCTGTTCACAGACAGACAGACACACAGATAGACAGACCAATGAAAAAAATATGTTTTTTGCGTTCAGGGGATTCTAAAACGTGAAGATCTGTTGAAAACTCAATTTCAAATTTTTGGGGTGAATCCAATACTTATTTTATTGTAAAAGGAAGTAAAAATTTACAGCGATGCTGCTTTCAGATTTTTTCTACCTTCATTTGTTGCTGAATAGTGGCGTCATCGGAGGTTTTTTTTTAAATAGAACAATTCCTACATATTTTCTGGTACCATTTAATTGAGATTTTTTTTCTTTTTCACAGGAAAATCCGTGATCTTGGTGGCGATGATAACATTACATTAGAAATTAGACTTTAATAACAACTTTTGTACTTCTGTTAAAGTTCTACATTTCCATTCCAATTTCAGTTAGGAAAAGTACAACTGTTCCTAACAAGACACTGAAAAAATATCGTTCGTGATATCAATAAACGGCGTTTGTATATAAAAATACTCCCTACTTCATTAACTAATAATTTATTGTAGCAAAGAGCTTTATTTATTATAAATATTAACAGTAAGTTTATTATAGTTAATGAATATAACTTCGAGAGATTCCTTTGAGAAAGTAGAGCTGTATTTTGGAACTCTTTAACACGAAAAATAAAAATTTGCAAAACGTCAAAATACCAGATAAGGGAAAATTCTTTTAAAATACCTTTTTTAGTCTCTTTTTAGTTCTCTTTCTCGATAGTAGAAAAAATCATGTGCGAAACACGTAGGAAAAGTGTCTTTTTCGACGACTGACATCGAAAGTAGATTTTTCTCACTATCATTTGACAACAGAAAGTTGACATTTGTATTCGTACATTATATCAATTAAATGACCCTCAACAAATGCCGTTTATTGATATCACGAACGATATTTTTTAAGTGTCTTGTTAGGAAAAGTTGTACTTTTCCTAACTGAAATTGGAATGGAAATGTAGAACTTTAACAGGAGTATAAAAAGTTGTCATTAAAGTTTAATTTCTAATGTAATGTTATCATCGCCACCAAGATCACATATTTTCTTGTCAAATGGTATAAAAGTGTTATAAAGCTGAAAAGAAAAAAATCTCAATTAACTGGTACCAGAAAATATGTAGGAATTGTTCTATTTAAAAAAACCTCCGATGACGCCACTATTCAGCAACACATGAAGGTAGGAAAAACCTGAAAGCAGCATCGCTGTAAATTTTTACTTCCTTTTACAATAAAGGAAGTATTGGATTCACCTCAAAAATTCGAAATTGGGTTTTCAGCAGATCTTCACGTTTTAGAGTCCACTGAACCCAAAAAACATTTTTTTTTCATTGGTCTGTCTGTGTGTCTGTGAACAGAATGTCTCAAAAACGAAAAGAGGTATGGCATTGAAACTTCATATATAAGTTTTGTGTACTATGTAGATGCGACAGCAAGCTTTTGAAGAAAATCGCATAAAATGGGTTGCTTTTGTTTTCTTTTCTATTTTTTTTATTAACCCCTATTTTAAACAGAATACCCTGTATATTATTACATTTTTGAATTAAGCTTAAAATTCTAAAGAAAATTTGTCTCTTGAAGTAACACTCTATTTTGTACCGTTTTTGTAAAATTTGTAATTTTTTGAAAATTTTTGACAAATCCTTAAAAATTGAAAATCAAATTTTTTGCTAATTATAAGATCACTATAAAAGGAAGTTGTGTGCGTGTATCACACCAAATTTTTTGTTAAAGAAGTAATATAATTTTCACATTAAGATAGTTATAGTGATATTATATTGCTGGTTTATTCCTAGCTACAGAATTGCGGAACTGGTGTATAATGCTTCTTTATAATATAGAAGGTCCAACAAATTCTGTCAAACAGGTAACAATATACGATAATTTATTCAAAATGTATCTACGGCATAGGAAAAAATGAATGCGTGGAGTTAACAAAATTACATTTTGGGTAAAGTCATATTAAGCCCTGACGTAGCTCCAGATGAGTCGACGTTATGGGCACGGTCGACATTGCGTCCCGCAAGACGAGTCGACGATATGGGCACGGTCGAGGTTGTATCCCTTAAGGCGGGTCGACGTTATGGGCATGGTCGACGTTGCGTCACTCGTTCCATATACGTGTTCTGGAGTCGACGATGCGGCGCTGCAAAGTCTTGACTTTTTCGGGTAATGTCGCCCGCGACGCTACCGCCGCGATGTACGTAGCGTCATTTTATACGAGTCGACGTAGTGGGCACGATCGACGTTGTGTCCCTGAAGACAGGTCGACGTTATGGGCATGGTCGACGCTCTGGCCAACAAACCTCAGTCGACGTTGTGGACACGGTCGACGTTGTGGGCGTTCAAAATACCTGGTCGACGTTGTGGGCAGTCGACGTTGTGTACACGACCCAATAAAACAATATTATTTCTACGATCGTGTCAAAATGACAACCTTTTGCACAGTTTCTGGTGTCAAAAGCGACGTTTACAGCAATCTTAATATTAGCGCTCAAATTACGTGTTTTTCGCACGAGGCGTGTTTTAATAGTTTATTAAAACACGCTTTGCCGTAAGTAACATAACATAGAATATCTAACACAATGTGACGGAAAAAGTGTCACCGAACTAAGTTTTTTTTTTTTTACTTCCTTTTAGGATTAGTTCGTTTCGTGTGCTCAAGCTGTGCACATGCTAGTCGTGCTCGCTGCGAGATATCGGACAGTGAACCTCGAACAGTGATAATATAGTGCAAAACTGCTATAAATTTAAATTTAAATTTTCAACTTAACTTTTACGTGATTAAGTTTACCAAACGTATGTGCATGCATGTAAGTAAATTAACATGCTGCCATTTGGCAAGGGTTTCAACCCTGCGCAACATTTTAACCCCACAATAAATCAACAAAATGTGTCCTCTTACCAACAACATCCATTTATCCCAAATAATAATACACAACAAATAACGCCTATGCAATGCCAGCAAATGCCAAACTACTCAATGTCGCCACAAATACAGTCTTTTCAACCCATGCAATATGGACATTACCCAACGTCTCAATATTCAATTACACCACAATTCCAATCAACAACCCAACATACCACGTCACAAAGTCAAATTGAAACTATAAGCGTGACAGACGAAGAGGAAAATATTGCTGATCAAAATATTGCCGATGAAAAAAACGCTTGGCAAAGTGTTATTGACAAAAAAAGAAAAAGAAGGAAAGTGCAAATCGCACCAAATTTACAAGAATCATTTAATCTAATACAAACAAACAAATACTCTAGTCTAACAGAAGTTGCTGACGAAACAAGCAACAATCAAAATAACGGCGATAAAGAAAGCTCAACTAAAGTACCCAAACCTCCCCCAATTTTCGTACACGGAGTTAATAACTATCAGCAAATGATAGAGAGCGTACAACATATTATGGAACAAGAACAATACAACACCAAAAGTATAGCCGATAACGTTGTCAAGATTAATGTACATAATCCGGACGTGTACAGAAAACTCGTTAAGCATTTCCAAGAAAACAATGTCATACATCACACATATCAAATCAAGCAAGAGCGTGCTTATAGAGTGGTCCTACGACACATACATCCTACAATTCCATTAGATAACATTAAAGCTGAACTTGCTACTCATAACCACAAAGTTAGAAACATTATCAATATAAGGCACCGGCAAACTAAAGAAGCGCTACCACTATTTTTTGTTGACTTGGAACCATCTGACAATAATAAAGACATCTATAATTTGAAATACCTACTAAACATAAAAATTTCTGTAGAACCGCCTCACAAAAACACAAACCTGGTCCAGTGCACAAGATGTCAAAATTATAATCACACTAAAGCATACTGCAACCGACCATATGCCTGTGTGAAATGTGGCGGACCTCATAATACTTCAACATGCAAAAAAACGAGAGACACTCCAGCGACTTGTGCACTGTGCAATGGAGGACACCCCGCTAACTATAGGGGTTGCTCAATCTACAAGGATTTACAAAACAAGATCAACAAGAATATTCAACCACCGAGAAAAGCACATGCCTCTTTTAAGCCAGAAGAACACAACTTCCCTCCTTTGCCGGTGAGGAACCACTGGAAGACACCAACTACCAGCTACGAACAAGCAAACACAAATAAACAGCAATTACCTCAAGACCTAACCCTTACACAATTTTTAGACGAATTCAAAGGTCTGTTTAATCAATTACTACAACAAAATAGCATGATTTTGAACATGCTTACTACAGTAATTAATAAAATAGTTCAGTAATGGCTAAATTCATACGAATTGCTCTCTGGAATGCCAACGGTCTTCAATCAAAAAAACAGGAAGTTGAAGTTTTTCTTACTATAAATAACATCGATATCCTACTTATATCAGAAACGCACTTTACTGCAAGAACTCTTATAAAAATACCGCATTATCTTATCTACCATACTGAACATCCGGATGGTACGGCTCATGGTGGAGCAGCCATTATCATCCGAGAATCGATAACACACCACGAACTCCCAAAGTATGAAGAAAACTTCTTACAAGCAACAGTAATAGAAGTAAGTAAACTTTCGAGCCCAATAACAATAGCGGCAGCCTACTGCCCTCCTAGGCACAACATAAGCAAACTCATGATGCAGCCATTCTTTGATTCACTAGGACAAAGATTTATAATTGGGGGAGACTTCAACGCGAAGCATACCCGATGGGGTAGTAGACTGATAACCACAAAAGGCAGAGAATTTAATAAGCTCATAACTGACAATAATTACGCATATTTCTCAACTGGTAGCCCAACATACTGGCCTACAGACGCAAACAAAATCCCTGATTTACTGGACTTTTTCATTGCTAAAGGTATTTCAAATAACTATGTAGATATAACATCCAATTATGATTTATCTTCCGACCACACGCCTGTCATAGTTACTATCAGTGCTACAATAATCAGGAAAGAAGTCAAACCGACCCTATGTAACAGACGGACAGATTGGGACGCCTTCAAGGAATATATGGACCAGCACACTGAAACCAATGTAAGACTAAAAACAACAGAAGAACTAGACAGTAGAGTTAACAAATTTATAACTACTATACAAGAAGCTGCATGGTACTCTACACCACAAATGGAAATGCAAAAACCCAACTCTCAGAACATTACGAGAGAAGTGATGGATCTAGTCAAGGAAAAAAGGAAAGCTAGGGCAATTTGGCAACGTTCGCGTAATATTTACGACAAAACAAGATACAACCAAATTACTAACAGGCTAAAACGAAAACTAAATGAAGTAAAAAATGAAACATTCCAACAATATGTGACGTCACTTTCCAGAGATGACTACAGTATTTGGAAAGCTACAAAGGGCTTTAAGAGACCGAAAACACATGTACCTCCAATACGTGATCTAGCTGGCTCGTGGGCCAGATCAGAACAAGAAAAAACCGACCTATTTGCTCAACATCTGGCACAAGTATTTACGCCTAACTCGGACGCAATAGATGTAGACGTCGACACATTCCTCGAAGCTCCACTACAATTATCACCACCAATACGTGATTTTACAATAGGTGAATTACATAAGGAGATAAAATTATTGAGTAACAAGAAAGCACCAGGCTTCGACCTCATAACGGGACTTATCCTTAAACAGCTTCCAGAGCGAGGAACAAAAATACTGCTAGCATTATTTAACGCAATATTGCGCTTAATGCATTGGCCCCCGCAACTGAAGATGGCGCAAATCATATTAATATTGAAACCTGGAAAGCCGCCAAACGAAGTCCAGTCATATCGCCCAATTAGCCTGTTACCAATAATGTCTAAACTTCTAGAAAAACTTATACTAAATCGAATAAATAAAGATGCATTGACAGATGAATGGATCCCAAAACATCAGTTCGGATTCAGACAACACCACTCCACCATTCAGCAGTGTCATCGCATATCAAGCATTGTTCAAACATCTCTTGAAAATAAAAAGTACTGCACAGCAGTATTTCTGGACGTAAGGCAGGCATTTGACAAGGTGTGGCACAAAGGCTTGCTGGCCAAAATCAAAGCATTATTTCCACATCAGTATTATTTCCTATTTCAATCCTACCTTTCTAACCGCTACTTCCAAATAAAATTCGGAAGTAAAACTTCGCAACTACAGCCAATTACCGCAGGGGTTCCTCAAGGCAGTGTTTTGGGTCCAGTGCTGTACCTATTGTTCACTGCTGATATACCAACCACGCCGTATACTGATATGGGAACATTCGCAGACGATACTGCCGTTCTTGCGTGCAGTGAAGATCCCCAAACAGCTGCAAGCCTACTACAAGACCACATACATTTAGTGGAGAACTGGTTAGACAAGTGGAGAATCAAGGTGAACGAGACAAAGTCCATACACATAACATTTACAACACGAAGAGGAATATGCCCTCCAGTTACCATTAACAACATCCCGATACCACAATCAGAAGAAGTCAAATATCTGGGCCTGCACTGGGACAAAAGACTCACTTGGAAACGACACATACAAAAGAAACGCAAGGCGATGGATCTCAAAATCAAAATGATGTACTGGCTTATAGGCAGGAAGTCTCCACTAACAACAGAAAATAAACTTCTTATATATAAAAGCATCATACGCCCAATTTGAACATATGGCTGTGAACTATGAGGCTGTTCAAGCTATTCTAACATAGATATCATACAAAGATTCCAGTCCAAGACATTAAGAACACTTATGGGAGCTCCTTGGTATGTGACGAACCACACTCTTCATACAGATTCCAACATCTCATATGTGCGTGACGTAATTTCGAACCGGGCGACCAGACACCATGACAGACTTGCAGGTCATCCAAACGACACCGTAGCACCGCTAAATCAACAACCAAATTTTCGGCGACTTAAACGAAAATGGCCCTGGGACCTACAGAATAATGTGAATCCACCTGAATGATCTCAACATCCTTCACAGATGGGGGAGATGGCGGGGTAGCACTGTTGGGTGCTAACCTCTTCAAGTCTATCAACTTAATCAAAAAATTAGCTCATAGAATCTTTTTTGTAATTCTGATTGCTGATGTAATTCGTTAAATTAAAAAAAAAAAAAAAATCCTTTTAGGATAAAGGAAGTATTGGATTCACCCCAAAAATTCGAAATTGAGTTTTCAACAGATCTTTACGTTTTAGAGTCCCCTGATCCCAAAAAACATTTTTTTTTCATTGGTCTGTCTGTATACCTGCGAACAGAATATCTCAAAAATGAAAAGAGGTATGGGGTTGAAACTTCATATATAAGTTTTTTGTAGTATGTAGATGAGACAGCAAGCTTTTGAAGAAAATCGCATAACCGAAAGTAGGTGTTTACTCTTGTGATTTTTAAGTTTTTTTCGATTTTTTCAAAAACGGCTATAACGATTTTTTTCAAACTTTAAATTTTTATTACATTTTTAATGTGTATTGATGTGAGCTAGGTCATTTTCCAGTTAAATACTTCTAAAGTGGGTTTCTCTTGTTTCTTTTCTATTTTTTTTATCAACTCCTATTTTAAATAGAACACCCGGTATATTATTACATTTTTTGAATTCAGCTTAAAATTTTAGAGAAAATTTGTTTCTTCAACTAACGCTCTATTTTGTACCGTTTTTATAGAATTTGTAATGTTTGAAAATTTTTGACAAATGCTTAGAAATTAAAAATGAAATTTTTGACTAATTATAAGATCACGGTAAAAGGAAGTTGTGTGAGTGTATAACACAATATTTTCTTAATCTGATTTTATTTGACCTTGGAATTAATTTATTCCTGCATTTATAGTTTTTTCGTGTTTATTATTCCTTGTATCAACACTGACTGAATTTATATTTTCTAAACCTGGTTTTCTGTTTTTATTTTTGGAGAACTCAAGTGTTTGAATAATTATTTTAACGGCGTTTGTTCCTTATGCCTTGAAAAAGAGCATCTTAAGGGGCTTCAAGTGTTTTTATGTTTAAACACGCATATCTGAAAAACAGTTGAACTTAGAGGTATAAAGTAACATATAAGATGATTAAAAGGGCTTTTCAAAATACAAAAATATACAGGGTGTTCTATTTGAAAAAATCGAAACAAATAAATTTGCAAATGTTGAGCACCCTGTATAGCATTAATAACCAGATCAACCATTTTACACTTGAAAGGTAGTTCAATTAGCACACTTCATGTGTCGTCTAAAGTGCTTGAAAATGTAATGAACGATCAGCTAAGACGTTACTTATCTAGTCACAATATTTTATCTTCTCTCCAATCAGGTTTCAGTTGCTCTACTGCTCTGCTAAAAGTTACAGCTGACATATTACGTCCAACTGATCAAGGTAAGCTTTCTATCTTAGTCCTGTTAGATTTCGCTAAGGCATTTGATACAATCAACCATGGCGTACTATGCGCTATACTGCATTTTATTGGACAAAAAATCTAATTTTTCCCCTTTATTATCTGGCGTTCCCCAAGGGTCTATTCTTGAACCTTTTGCTATTTTGTATTTTCACATCCAATTTTAATGACTGTATTGAATTCTGCCACTATCATGCTTATGCTGATGACACACAAATACATTATTCTTTATTTCCCTCTGATGTCCTAAACACCGTTATAAAGATAAACATGGATCTACAAAATATTTTAAATTTATCGCCGGAGCACACTTATTTTCTAAATCCATCAAAATCACAAATAATGGTGTTTGGCAGAAAGCACATCTGCAATAATATACAAAACATCGAAATTAAAATTTACACCATAGTTCCTCAAATAGACAGTGTATAAAATTTAGGACTGATGCTGGACAATTCTTCTAGGTTCTCCAATCACATCTCCAAAAACATTCAAAAAGCTTATCCTAACAGAAACTTGTTTCCCCATAGGCATTACTTTTCAACTAAAACTTTACTCTGTAAGTCATTAGTCTTGTCTCAATTTACTTTTTGTAGTCCATTATAGTATAGCCCATGTCTAACTTGTCTTACAAGTCTATGTGAAATTCGACAGACTGACGTAGTCTGTGTCAAAACTGACGCATAACCTAACCTGCTAACCTCGATTTGGCATAGACTTACAGTGCCACCAACATATTATTCTTGATCTACTATTTTTCAATATGGCCGCCATAGTTGAAATCGGCTACTCGGCGCCGCCGCGGGTGTCGCTTCTGAGTCCGTTAGGTTAGAGTCCCTGTATATAAAAGAGTTGGGACATGTAGGGTTACTTGTTTTGGATCCACAAATCATGGAGTATCTGATTTTTGCCGATTTTAAACTTTATGCATATTTCTTTCAACTAAAATAAATGAAAGATATCTGTGCTACATCACATGGTCCTTGATTTGTGGATCCAATGACTCAACTCTTAGTACATATAGGAACTCTACGTTAGGTTAGAGACCCTGTATATTAAGATTAGAGATGGGACATACAAGTGATCAATGCTGATAGGTTGGAACCAATTTCCATGGCCTGCTGAATTGTGTGACAAGTGTCAAAGTGACAGCCAGCCATGGAAATTATTAATGTCATTTGATGTTTGTAGTTTTTGCTGTAATTACAAGTGGCATTCTCTTTATTTGATTTTTTATTAGTGCATTCGGTATACCGTGCATTCATTCATTCATTATCTTTAGCCTCTTTGACATTTCAGTGTGGAGGATCATTATTGTTAATAAATTTTACTAAAATCACTGGCTGTTCAGCAGTTGGATGTAAGAACTGTTCTAACAAGAACATTTCTGTGTTTAGGTTTCCAAAAAATTATCCATATAAAAAAGTATGGGTAGAAAGATCTGGTATTAAGATCTTGCAGCATGAAAAATCGTACAGATTATGCGAAGAACATTTTACACCAGACCAGTTCTTAACAACAACAGGCAAAACCCCATGTAAAAGACTAAAATATAATGCAGTGCCATCATTATTCCACATAAACAGTTGTGGGAGCGAATTCTATTGAGATAATTAAGATAAAAATTTTGTAAACAAAGTTACGGGTAATTTTCTAAAAACACTTAGTACTACCCCTCATTTTGACGGTGACATTTTGGAAGTTTTTTAAATTAAAAGACATTATTGCACATCAAAACGAAGTCATAAAGAACCTCAACAGATGAATAATAATTTTGAAAAAAATAAGAGACTAGTATTAAATTACATTTGGAAAGAAAAAGGAAATGGGCTTTTAAAAACATCTTTGATGATGATCAAATTGAGGCAATGCATCAACAAAAAGCAAGTACTACACCCTGGTCAAATAAAACGGTAGCAACAGCGTTGAGATAAAGTTTAGTTTATTTGTGGTTCTAGTGGATATAATACAATTTCTGAGCTACATTTGTCATACCCTACAAATTACAACCTTAAATAGAAAATTGCAAGATATCACTTTTGAGAGTGGTATTTTAGAGGATGTGTTTAATTTCCTCAAAATAAAATAAACACTCATATTAATTTGTTGTTATACATATAAAAATCAAATATACCTATACGTTATTTTAATGAAAAGTAATTTTAATAACTAATAACTTCTGTAACAACTCATTTTCAGCTTTAATTGCTCGAGTATTTGTTTCCGTTGTTGAATTTCTTTACTTCCAATTCTTCTCAATTTTTATTTCATTCTACAATGGTTTTTCGCAATTCGTGCCATTCGTTTGATACACTTGCATGACTTGTAGTATTACGAATGGTAATTGTTAGTGTATGTGGCATGGTGTAGTACTACATGATCTACTAAAATGTAAAATTTAAGATTTATAAACTATAATTTTAAATTTCTATAATAGTTACTCACTGTTGACATTACTGCCGTTCTTTATATCAATATTGTCTGCATCATTTGTTGTTCCCAATAGCCTACATTTGGTGTATAGTATGTTGTTTTCAAAGTATTTCACAGTTCTCTAAAATAGATAATGTTGAACTAAACATTAATTTGATAATTTTGAAATAGATACCATTCCTATAGATAGAACTTTTGGCCTTTATCTCTGTATTGATTTATTAGCAATTTGTCACTACTTCCACACAGCGTTTTCAACATCACTTTGGGGAGAATTGCACATTTACGCTTCTTCCATACAACGTGAATCTTTAGAATTAACAGCATACACATAGTTAAAAGGGATGCTGAAACGTAAAAGCCCCTTAATCAATCATATCAAATAACTTTCTGACTACTCTAACAATTTTAATTACCTTTTTGTTGCTGCTCTGTTTGATTAACATGGTTAATTACAATATTTTTACAGCGTCAGAGTAATCGCGCATTGGACAAGTTATACCGGGAGTCTATATTTACACAGCTGATTGCAATGTTCTTACATCTTTTAAAATGAATTTGTAACTATACGTAAATCCAATCTGAAACAATTTTTAGGTTAGTTTTTGCGCTCCTTGAACCCACACTTGACTCGTTCAATCTACTCGAAGTCAGGAATAAATTCATCACGTTTGGTTCGTAATTCGAACTACAAACAGAATGCAGTTCACGCAAACGAACACATTTTCTTGCACTAAGCAAGTCTGAGTAGCCAAACGAACAAAGCTTTAGAAAGAAACTGTAATTAAATGTGAATAGATAATTTATACCTATCTACAGTCTGTAAAATCCAACTATAAAAATCAGACGCAATTTTTATTGATAATGAATAATATTATTATTTTCGTTATTTGACATTTCGAAATTTTTCGTGTAAAGTAAATGTCAGTTTGGTAATGACATCTTGAAATTTTGTTTGAAAAACAGAAACTGATCAACTTAGCCTTGGAAACTGGTTCCACTTGTCCCATCTCTTATCTTACTTTAATATACAGGGTCTCTACGTTAGGTTACAGGGACTCTACGTTAGGTACAGTGGCTATATACAAGACAGTGTGGGATGTCTTCGCCGCTATTGGTCGACGCGAATTTCCGCCATTAACAGGCAAAATATTTAGTTAATTCAAAGTTGTTCTCAAAGACGTTGGTAGAACTTGTATTTGGTTATGGAAAAAAATTAACCTTTCAAATCTGACAATTGTAAATTGTCAGTGTCAAATAGTTCATTAGCGTCGCAAGCGGGTGAAATTTTATCATCTATTGCCTTAAAAACTGATATTCTGCACAGTATTTAAATGTGACAACTTAGAATTGTGCTATTGTTGTAACAGCACAAGATGCGTTCGACTTGGACTATATGATAAAGCGATTACATCCGTGCTACGATGAGTGGGGCCTTAGCATAAGTTTAGAGAAAACGGAGTATTTAGTAGTCAACTCGGAAGCACAATGTGAAGTCAATAAATGAAGATGTCGCAGTAAGACAATTAGAAAAGTTTAACTACCTCGGTGCTACAATACAATCAATATAAAGGGTTTGGGAGCAGAAGAGATCAGAACTCGAATAGTACAAAGTAAGAAGATAGTGAGATGCTTGAAATCAATTTGATGGGACAATACGATCCCTAACAAAAAGAAAAAATAATAGGTGAAGTAATGGGAGAGTCGGTGCTATGTTATGGCAGTGAGGTATGGACTGTAACAGCGAAAATGAAACGAAGACTAAACACAGTTCAAATTAATGAAAAAGCACAAAGGTATCGAGACGAGATAGAGTAACGAACGAGGAAATAAGACGCATAATGGAGGCACCAGAATCAGTTGTGGGCAGAATTGAACGGAAAGCGTTAAATGGTTTGGTTATCTAATGAGAATGGAGGAGACGACGTGGCCTATGAAGATATTTAAATGGTCGCCGCGGGGTAAGAAAAAAAGAGATAGACCACGCAAACCGTGCAATGAGGGTATTCGGAGAACCATGGAGGAGAGGAACCTGGAAGAAGACCAAGCACAGGACAGGGAGGTTTGGAACAGGAAGACGGCATTTAGCTGTATTGTAAATTATCACAACTGAAACCGGTTGTAAACTTCGTGCGACACCTTAAAGCACCACGAACGAACGCCAATGACAAATGTCAATGTCCAAACATAACACTGCATGTTTAGCTAACATCAATTAGTTAAAATAAGTAGCACTAAAATAGTGACCACTCAAAAACTTTAGATTACTTCTAAAAGCACTGTATATCCCTAGGCTAAAATTTTCCTGAAAATGGCGGCCAACAATCGTATGGCCACACTGTCTTGTATATAGTCACTGTACGTTAGGTGTTTATTCTGTGCTGAAAGCTTGGGAAAAGTACTTTGAAACACTTTTTGAAGATACACAGCTTCCCACGAAGCCACAGTTTGACTACACAGAAGGAAATAAAATGACAGAATCACAGGTTGAAAACGCCATTAAAATTTTTAAGAATGGCAAGGTCTGAGGACCAGATGACATTCTTATAGAGTTAATCAAAGTAATAGAAGAAAATTGTGTTAAGGCCTTAACAGCATTCTATAACGAAGTGTATGACAGCGACATAATTCCCACTTTCGTAACATTGGCAAAGAAAGTTAGTGTCCAAACTTGTGAAGACTTGGTACACGAGAAGCTCTGTTCACGGTTCAAGTGCTCTTCCAGAGATGCCGAGATATCAGTTGCAACGTGTACTTACGTGTGCTTTATAGATTACACGAATGCATTCGACCGTTGTCAGCGCCTTGATGGAGGTCGGAGTCGACACAAAAGATAAGGATAATCAGTAATCTGTACTGGGGACAGAAATCAGTCATACGAGTAGATAATCCGATCTCTGATCCCTTGGAAATTCGCCGAAGAGTGAGGCAAGGCTGTGTGTTATCACCTCTTTTGTTTAATTTATATTAGGAACATATATTCAGAGAGGCACTCGAGAGTCAAGGAGTCAATGACGTTTGTCAGGCTATGGCAGTTCTCAAAAAGAAATTTTGAAAACATTTATGAGACATCTAAAGCTAAAGACTATAACTACCCTCAAACATACCTAGGACAGTGGAAATTTTCAACTTTTTTCTTTCTTTGGTCCAGTGTCCTCTGATCGTGGAAAATATTCTTTCTACATTGGTATTATGGGACGCATTTCAAAAATAATCGACAAACATGTAATAATAATTCGAGACGATACTCAAAAACATTTGTTACTTCGGCACGATCTGCCGAACTATTACTTTCGGGTCGGACTATTTTTAATAATTTGCAGTTTTTGCGTAACCCCACAATTAATCGCGACCGAGCCAAAATTATATGAAAGGTCACTTGAAACTGCGTAAATTTTGTGAAGACTGCAAACCCTTTTCGAAACAGGAATGTCGGAAAATGCAGTTTAGTGAAGGTGTCCTGATGTATGTAAACACACTATCACGAGAACGCCATCATCTATCGGAATGATTTCTGTGCCAGTTTGTATAGAATATTAATGCAAAGAACTGAAAAGATTTGGGCGAATTGGTCGTGTTTTATTTCGGTTTGTGTTCATGATAGCAGTATAATAGCCGTTAACCGGACACGTAAACACGGAGCACGTTGATGTAATGGTAAGGAACTTGTTACGGTATTAAATTGACCTTACGACACTCACGGATGGGCGAGTATCGAAAGCTAAACAAATCCGGGAAACTGGCACGCTCACCCTGACAGATCGTCAAAACAGGCTAAAGACCTCGGCTCGAATGCGCTCAGGGAGATGGGCGTGGTTTAATACGGTACGCCATAGAGCAAACGTGTCGAGATATATAGAGAGATATATATGATGTTACCAAAGAAAAGGCGCCACCAGATCCAACTCGAGATACCCACGTTCAAAGGGACCTGGAGGGTTAAACGGAGCGAGAAGTATACAAATAACTATTTCGGAGGCCACGGTGCAGCGCCAGACACCAACACCTACCTGGAATGCTCATACCCCACGTCCGGGCCTCACCTTACAATGGTCGTAACACAGTGACACAGCCACCCTGTAAGCAAACATGCACAGGACACAATAGAAAAAGAATAAGACGGTAAGTTTAATACATCTATTGGGTCACCCTCAGTGACCTACCAAACACCATACAAAATACAGGTATGACGGCTCGTAAATGATGGCTTAATGGGTACGCCCAGCTGGGGAAGCGCTTTATTTTAAAGATGGTGGCGCACAGCTGGGCCGAACACCAGATCCAGGCCGGAAATAAGAAGTTAAACGTTGGCTTAGGCCCCAACGGCGTGACGCCGTGACGCGCGAGATTAAAGCCTAAATTTGAGCTCGCGCCACCAGAACGCCCTGAATTACAACAACAAAGCCACCTTGCGGCACAAAATGTTAATGTACAGCGTCAGTTGTAAGTCTAGGTGTAAGTCCAGGTATAAGTATAGGTGTACGTCTAGGTGTAAGACTAGGAGTAAGACAAGTGTAAGTTTAGGTGTAAATCTAGGTGTAAGTCTAGGTGTAGGTCTAGGTGTAAGTGTAGGTGTAAGTCTAAGTGTAAGTCTAGGTGTAAGTGTAGGTGTAAGTATAGGTGTAAGTCTGGATGTAAGTGTAGGTGTAAGTATAGGTGTAAGTGTAGGTGTAAGACTAGGAGTAAGACAAGTGTAAGTCTAGGTGTAAATCTAGGTGTAAGTCTAGGTGGAGGTCTAGGTGTAAGTGTAGATGTAAGTTTAGGGGTTAGTATAGGTGTAAGATAGGTGTAAGTCTAAGTGTAAGTCTAGCTGTAAGTATATCTATAAGTCTAGGTGTAATTCTAGGTGTAAGTGTAGGTGTAAGTATAGGTGTAGGTCTAGGTGTAAGTCTAGGTGTAAGTGTAAGTCTAAGTATAGGTGTAAGTCTGGATGGAAGTGTAGGTGTAAGTATAGGTGTAAGTATAGGTGTAAGTCTAGGTGTAAGACAGGTGTAAGTCTAGGTGTAAATCTAGGTGTAAGTCTAGGTGTAAGCCTAGGTGTAAGCCTAGGTGTAAGTATAGGCGTAAGTTTAATAATGAATGCGACATAAATAAGGCCGGCTTGCAGCCCAAACGTTAATACACAAGAGTAAATTTTAATCGGAGTGTACGTAACACTAGTACTGTATTGCAAGCAAATTTGATTAAGGAATTTGACTTAATTAAAGCCGCCTTGCAGCCCAAACGTTAATACACAACAGTAGATTTTAGTCGGAGTGTACGTTACACTAACACTGCATTGAACGCGCAAGCTTGAGTGATTAATTTTCGCATACACATGCGGGCGTATTAGTTCATTTTACAGATTTTTACGTTATTAGTTCGGCCGGCAGTTGACGGTAGCATTCAAACAGTATCGGACAGGCACCTCGCACCTAATGTGGCTGTAGCAAAGCCGAAAGTGGCTATTACGTCCTCTTTGAAGAGGTCATTCAAACAGCTATCAACGTAGCTGCTGTATGGGTGAATACAGGAAACAGGATCCTGCCTAATTTGACGACGGCGGAAAGGTTTGCTTCAACGAGCCCACATAGATCTGCACCCCCACAGCGACACGCAAATCGGACTACCACCAACTACAGCACGAGCGCTCACAACTTAAGCGAACAGGGTCTCTCTTGCGACTCCATCGAAACACAGATTTAATCGGAAAAGTTACAAAAACCATTACTGAATCAGCACAAACGGAAAAGCAAGCGCCCCCACGCCAAGCACAGGGACGCTCGCACTAAATCGCACTACCTGTTTTGTTCGACGACCCGGGGCAGAATGACTGAATCGGCCGCTAGCGACCACCTGCAGAATCCGCGCGTACAACCGTCAGCGACGGCCAATCACCTGCCAGGTAGTCCGCTGGGTAACAACAAACCGTCTCGGAGCGAGAGGGATGAATAGATGCTTTCTCATTTGCTCTTACGGCTAAATTTACAATTCCTCAAAAGCAAGACGCTTGTAACTGCGAAAACCTGCAGCTGCCAGAAACTAAGCTAGGGCTATACAAAATTTATGAATTAGTATCAGCGGTACCAGGAATGTACAAAGTTTGAGAAAGGCTATGCCTGATGCTAAATTTGCAGTTTTCTGCGATGGGCTTTATATAGTTAATTAACTGACTGAGAAATAACAAGATGGCCTGACAAGCTGGGCTGCTGAGCTTAAGAACACGAGTTCTAAACTGAGTAACGAATGTATTTGTTTTAATTATTGATAGATTCGCATACAAATTTCCATCCATTGTCACCTTTAAATATGAAGCGCCACATTATAGCCCTTCCTGCCCCCACACTAAAAGCACCGTTTCAACAAACTATGAAGACTAAATTAATGTGTTTTATGGAGCGGGCGTCCCAAAGAGCGATGACAAAAACCACTGCATCGCAACACTACCGAAGTGTCGATAAGGCGCTTGCACCTTTTCATCTTATTTTAAAGTATTATATCCATTTGAGGCAGGAAAGCAAATATTTTCTATATGGAGATTTTTTTCTACAAATGTCTTTAAATTGTATTTACAAGCTTTTATACGTGCACCGATTTTTTGTTTAAAAGTTAAACTTAATAGCTATTTATGCAACAAGTGCTAAAAGTTGATGTTTATGCACGAGACACGTCGAGTGCAATAACACTTTTAGCACGAGTTTTGTAACGTTTCGCTTGCGAATCTAATTTCTGAAGATACTTTAAAAGTATTGGGAATTTAATTCACCGCCTTATCAACCGTTTACATCTCAAGACCGCGCGAAGGAGCGATAGCGCGGACCGGTAGCCGATGCGCGAGAAGCCACGTTTGCGCGCGGGAGTGTTTCCCCCGCTATCCAAGTGGGGAGCGCGAGCACCGACCAGGAGCTGCTGAAACGTATAAAAAGGAACGCCCGACAGCTCCTAGACAGATTCAATCCCGAATCCTCTCCTAAAACTCTCCTAATCCACCCGGAGCGATCACTCGTTTGCTTTGGTATGGTTACTGTCTTAGCAAGGGAGAAATCGCCTAGATAAAAGTTCTTGCAGGTTAGGTATGGTCACTGTCTTCCTGCAAGAACACTCCGATAACCTAGAGATCCTTATCTAACCCGTCCGCCGTCCGAAGATAGAGCGCGCATATCATTTGTGCCCTCGAAGGCCATGTTCTAAACGTATTAATTTTCCTGAATTTTAAAGCACTAAAGAAGCCGTCAACATCCCATCACCACCAGTTGAAGATCAAGCGATAAAAGACATACCTGCAGACATCGCCGCTAACACCCCGGAGCCATCCCCAAGGCTCCTCGAAACAACTCCCCGCGCTGCGGCGATCCGGGCGGAGAAGCGTATTTATCCGAACGTCGAAATTCATAGGAGTCCGACCGTGGCACAATTTCGAGCTGCGAACGCCGCCAAATCACCCCGCTGCCCCGGCGTAATTCGGCACACCAAACGCGAGCCCGAACAGCTTCTTTTGTCGGCAGGTATCTCTGTAAAGTACCACTAATAGTCCGAATGTTCGCAGCGTTTGTTGTAAACAAACAATCGCGTATCACAGCTGGAGCATTCGACCAACGACCTCTTCTGACTGATAAGAAGCCCCTGCGCGGACAGCCGGCCCCACGATACCTGTGAGGACATCGACGCGCGCTTCGAAGGTGTATTCGACGCGCTCGGCCTTCTCCCGGATAATTTGGATCGCTCCGCCGCTATCGAACCTGAGCAACCCTCTGTTGACGCAACCACCCCCTGTCCGTAATATACAGTGTGTCCTTTTAAGTTTGAGTTTAATGTAAATAGTTAAAAACAGTATATTATATTTCTATCATTCATCTTGTGTTATTTATTGATCTACACTATATCAGAGCAATCTGAACGCATTCTCCGGCTTAGAGCATACCTGAGGCAATAAGGCCACTTAAAATATTTCTAAACATAGGCGGGCCGTTACATGACGCCCGAAAAGCAGGGACAGCTCGAATATAAGTAGATCAATAAAAAAACTCGCCCGCCGACTCGATTTACTAGAGATTGGCGCCCGAGGCATCCTGGAAATTAATTCCGAGTAATATTAAGGTTGTAACCGACTCGCTATACAAACTCTGTTCCCAGATTTACAATGGTAGATCAGGACCCGAACACGAATGGAGACGGTGCCGTGGTACCCCCTCCGAGAACGAAAGTCAGCTGGATCTACAACCTCAAAGCGGACGTCCTCCGAAAAGTCGTAGCTGGAGCGGGACTTGATACAAGCGGCAACGTACAACAGCTGAGACAAAGGTTGTCACAGCACCTGAAAGGAACCGGGAGCGCAGACCCAGACGACGGAGAAGCGTCCGACGAAACGCAGGGAGATCGGCGAACCGAGGACGACGATGAAGACCAGCAAGAAGAACGATCCGAGGACCCACCGAGACTCAACATTGCCCAAATATGCAATAGCATCCGCAAGTGGGGCCTGAAATTTGATGGCACGTCTGACCCCATTTCCTTCCTGGAAAGAATCGAGGAACTGTCGGCATGCTATCAGTTCCGTGATCAAGAGGTTCTAACCGCCCTGCCCGAGCTTTTCAAAGGGAAAGCGCTGTTGTGGATCCGAAACAACAAACAAAAATGGAAAAGCTGGGCGGATTTTGTAGTGGCCTTCCAGAATCAGTACCTCCCGCCACGTTTCCAATTCCGCATGGCCGAAGAGATCCGCAATCGAACTCAAGGCCAGAAAGAATCTGTGGCCGATTTCACCACCGCCCTACAGACGCTATTACGAAGATCCGGAGTCACCCGTGAACAGGAACAACTGGAAAGAATTTACGAGAACCTTCGTCCGGAGTACAAGTTGTACGTACGCAGGAAAGATTTCCGCCGGCTAGACGAGCTTGTGCAGATGGCCGAGGAGTACGAGGCCCTCCAAATGGAACAAACGTCTTTTCAACCCCCTCCGACCGTCAACCAAGCGTATATGGTGGAAACCGCGTATCAGCCGACCAAATCCAGAGTCTCTTTCGCTCCGGGGTTCAAGACGCCCATCGTGTCGTCATTACAAACCTCCGAGGACAGCCCACAGGAGCCAACGAAGTCCGAAACCAAGAAGACGGCAACCGACCCCACCTACAAGCGCGATGCCAAAGACAGCCGAAGCTCTTCTGCTCTTGGTGCGGCAAAACGGGAACGCTGACAAGAGACTGCCCATGCGAGAAGGCGGGAAACGCTCCCGGCCGTCGAGAGTTGTGAGGCGTTCTCGACACCCGAAGGCCAGGTCCTCCACACGTCCGAACCAATCCCCCGAGTGGTCCAGGTGGCTAAAGCACGTAAAGCGCTTCTGTAAACGGGAGGCATCCCCTGCGTCCCGCGCGGCCACCTTGGACGCCAGGTTGTACATGCCAATAGTTGTCAAGGGAAGAAGATTCAACGCCCTCATCGACACTGGTGCCGCCAAGTCGTATATGGGGAGGAACCTCCAGCAGTTCCTTGGACGGCAAGGCATAGTTAAGAAACAACATAGCCCGACCCGAGTGCAGTTGGCTGACGGCCAAATCATCCCCACTCAAGGACGGTACAACCTCACCGTGTTCATCAATGACACCCCGTATCAGCTGGAAGCCCGTGTGGTAGACACCCTGTCCAGCGACGTCATTCTAGGGCTGGATTTCCTAGCCAAATACCAAGTTGTTATACGCCCCGCCTCCCAGGCTGTAACAATTGGCCAGATGGAAATACCCCTGAAGACGAGCCGCGAACCCGAAACCCTGGCAGGTATCGTGCCGCTCACCGCTGCACAATCCAGCCGACTCGACGAATTCCTGAAGGAAGAGCTAGAAAAATTTCCGAGCACTAGTAAACCGACTACGTTGGTGGAACATCACATTGTCCTAAAGGAGGGAACGAGGCCTATTAAACAGAGGTACTACCCGCGGAACCCGGCCATGCAAGCCGTTCTAAACGCCGAGGTGGACAAGATGCTAGCAGATGGGATAATTGAGCCGTCCTCCAGCTCGTTCAGTTCTCCAGTGGTACTAGTGAAGAAACCGTCAGGGCAATATCGATTTTGTATCGACTTCCGGAAGGTCAACGAAGTGACCCGCTCCGACGCGTATCCCATCCCTTTCATTGACGGGATTCTTAATAAACTCCGAGGAGCCCAATACATCAGCACGCTAGATTTGAAACACGGATATTGGCAGATCCCACTAGCGACAGAAAGCCGCCCCATATCGGCGTTCACAGTCCCCGGCCGAGGGTTGTTTCAATTCAAGGTCCTTCCCTTCGGCCTTCATTCGTCCGGAGCCACATTCCAGAGATTCCTGGACACGATCATAGGACCCGAGCTCGAGCCCTATGCCTTCTGCTACCTGGACGACATCATCGTCGTCAGTAAATCGTTCCCGGACCACCTGAGACATCTCCAAGAGGTTTTCCGAAGGTTGCGCTACGCCGGCCTCCAGTTGCAGCCCAGTAAGTGCAACTTCTGTCAGTCCGAGTTGAAGTATCTGGGCCACGTGGTGAACAAAGAAGGTATCCAAACCGACCCCGAAAAAGTGGAGGCTATCTTGGCAATGGAAGTTCCCCGAACTCCAAAAGCGGTCCGACGATTCCTCGGCATGGCCTCCTGGTATAGGAAATTTATCCCGAATTTCTCCCGAATAGCCGCTCCCCTTAACGAACTCCTTAAAAAGGGTGTTAAATTCCAATGGACGACGGCGCAGCAAGAGGCTCTAGACGGACTGAAGAAGGCACTGACGTCGGCCCCGATCCTCGCTTGCCCCGACTTCTCCGTCCCGTTCGTCCTCCAGACGGATGCAAGCACGACCGGTTTGGGGGCCGTTCTCACCCAGGTGTTAGAAGGTCAAGAACGAGTGATCGCGTACGCCAGTCGCTCACTCACAGATGCCGAAACCAGATATTCGGCCACCGAGTTAGAATGCCTGGCGGTACTTTTTGCCATTAAAAAATACAAAGGCTATCTAGAAGGGTACCGATTCCAGGTGATAACCGATCACCGAAGCCTGAAGTGGCTACAAAACCTGCAAAACCCCTCGGCCCGCCTAGCACGATGGGCGCTAGAGCTCCAGCAATACAACTTCGAAGTCGAGTACCGAAGGGGAGCTCTCAATCACGTGGCCGACGCGTTATCAAGGACCCCAGGACAACGCATTAGCGGCCTCTATCCCATGGCCGAGCCAGAACCAGTAGCCCCCTGTCCGTGGATTCGTAAGATGAAGCGCCGGATAAGAAACGATCCTAACGCCTTCGATTCGTGGAAGACGGAGAATGGGAACCTTTACCGAAGCCTTCCAAATGTTAGTGATGACCTGGCCGAAGGCTTCCAGCCGAAATGGAAGCTGTGCGTGCCCAAGCCGCAGCGTCATCGAGTACTCGAAGAATGCCACGACGAACCCACCGCCGGACACCTGGGGATCACAAAGACGACGGCTAGAACGCAAAGGTTATATTACTGGCCCCGGATGCAAAAGGATATCAATAAATACGTGCGCTCGTGCCCCACGTGCCAGCAGTATAAGCATCTGCAGCAACAAACCGCCGGAAAAATGTTCTGGTCAAGGGTGAAGGGTCCATGGGAGGTTATCAGTACGGACCTGATCGGCCCCCTCACCAGATCCGCCAAGGGCAACGCATGGCTACTCGTCTTCCAAGACCGGTTTACGAAATGGATAGAGCTGCATCCGTTGAGATCTGCCTCCGCTAAAGCCGTGACTCAAGCCCTGAAGGACAAGATAATCTACAAGTTTGGAACTCCAAAAATGATAGTCTCGGACAATGGGCCTCAATATATAAGCAAGCTCTTCAAAGCTTTGGCCGCCGAGTACGGCATCTCACACAGGCTGACTCCGCCGTACACGCCCCAAGCCAACCCCGTAGAAAGAGCAAACAAAGTCGTCGGCACCGTGATCGCACAATTAGCGAAAGGACGACAGAACCAATGGGACGCCTGGCTACCGGAAGTAATGTTCGCGTTGAACACCTCAAAACACGAATCCACAGGATTTACGCCGGCCTTGTTAAACCTTGGACGCGAAATTCTGCCGCCGCGGTCTTTACGAGGAACGACCGACCCCGAGTTCAACTCTGACGAGGAAGCTCCGTCCCCAGAAGTATACCGGGAGCAACTCCGAAAATTAAGCGATATCATGGAAGTGGTACGTCACAACCTTGCCAAAGCGTTCGCAAATCAGAGTCATCATTACAACCTACGAAGGCGCGAATACCGCCCCCAGGTGGGGCACCAGGTATACAAGAGGGACCGAATCCTTTCCGATGCCGCCCAAGGCATCTCGGCGAAGCTGACCGCCAAATACGCTGGACCGTATGTGATTAAGAAGATTATCTCCCCCGTAGTCGTCGAGTTGAGCGACCCCCAGACCGGCAGGGAAGTCGGACGTGCCCATGTCAAAGATATCAAGAAAGCCTTCTAGAAGTTTCCAGCCCAGATGTTAGAACGTATTTTGTAAACAATCCTCGCCCATACCTGTTACAAAATTTTGCTAGAAGTTCGCTGGGTCCAGATGCGAAAAGGTCCGAACAACAAGGCTTTATCTTCCTGCGATCCTATAGAAGGGGTGATAACAGGGTGGTACCTATATAAGGGCTTATCTTCAACTCCCTTACCATTTCCCGAGTTACATTTGTTGAAGTGAAAGATGCCGCCCATTAGAGCTAGAAACGATGTGCGACCGTGGCCCTTCCAAATAAGGAAGCGGCGTAAGGGCCAGCCGAGGATACACCCGTGGAATCCCCAAGCATACATCCGCCCAACATCCCCGAGGAATACACGATGGTCACCTTTGCCCCAGTGGAGTCCCGTGCCTGCAATGCTGTCTCCTTTACCAGCAACGCCGGAGAGGAAAAGCAGCCCGCAAGTAGACTCCACTAGGTCCCCTGAAAAATCCGAGGTGAGCATCGACCCTGAGTCAGGTCTTCAGACATCCCCGTTAGACCTGACCCGAAGATTCGAGCGATTGTTTGGCAAATCCCCGCCAACAACGCGGACTGCGCCCCCATGGCTAACCCCGCCGACGGAACTCGACGTCGAACCTCTGTGGCCGTATACTCCCCCAGGACTTCCGGCGACGCCGGAGACGCCGTCGCCCTCGATGAGAGCGCTTTTGGCAGAGTGCGGCCCATGGTGGGAATTACATGGAATCCCGTCTGAGCTGGAACCCGCCACTCATCCCCAAGTGCCAGTGGAGGAAGCCCTAACGCCCCTCTCCGAAGGAGATGCGCTCGCCGAAATTTTGAGCGAGCTCCAGCAGCTCGAACTCCCCGAGCCCGAGCTGGCGCCCGCAGAGCTGCCACACCTGTTATTCCGGCGTCCGAAAGCTGCCGAACCCAAGCTCACGCCCGTGGAGTCGCTACACCCGTCGCCCCGTCGCCCTGAGAAATCGGAACCCAAGCCGCCGATACACAACACGAAACGGAAGGATAAACGCCGCAGCATCCGGATAAAATTGCCCGCTGGGAAAGTTATCCGAATCCAGAGGGAAGCGGCCCTGGAGATGAAACTGATAGACCGCCCGTAAAAATCGAAAGTAAAAGTTCGATCATTATTTATCATGTCCCCGATTTCCAAAACCGACTCGACACCTGCTGTCCTGGGAGGTTGAAACCGCGACTTCCAATGTCTACCGCACAGGCACGCCAGGAAGGAGTCTAAGTCTAACCAGATCCGTCGGAGAAGAGGTCCACCGGGAAGCGAGTCCTTCCGAAGGATGGGTCATGTGTAACGTTTCGCTTGCGAATCTAATTTCTGAAGATACTTTAAAAGTATTGGGAATTTAATTCACCGCCTTATCAACCGTTTACATCTCAAGACCGCGCGAAGGAGCGATAGCGCGGACCGGTAGCCGATGCGCGAGAAGCCACGTTTGCGCGCGGGAGTGTTTCCCCCGCTATCCAAGTGGGGAGCGCGAGCACCGACCAGGAGCTGCTGAAACGTATAAAAAGGAACGCCCGACAGCTCCTAGACAGATTCAATCCCGAATCCTCTCCTAAAACTCTCCTAATCCACCCGGAGCGATCACTCGTTTGCTTTGGTATGGTTACTGTCTTAGCAAGGGAGAAATCGCCTAGATAAAAGTTCTTGCAGGTTAGGTATGGTCACTGTCTTCCTGCAAGAACACTCCGATAACCTAGAGATCCTTATCTAACCCGTCCGCCGTCCGAAGATAGAGCGCGCATATCATTTGTGCCCTCGAAGGCCATGTTCTAAACGTATTAATTTTCCTGAATTTTAAAGCACTAAAGAAGCCGTCAACATCCCATCACCACCAGTTGAAGATCAAGCGATAAAAGACATACCTGCAGACATCGCCGCTAACACCCCGGAGCCATCCCCAAGGCTCCTCGAAACAACTCCCCGCGCTGCGGCGATCCGGGCGGAGAAGCGTATTTATCCGAACGTCGAAATTCATAGGAGTCCGACCGTGGCACAATTTCGAGCTGCGAACGCCGCCAAATCACCCCGCTGCCCCGGCGTAATTCGGCACACCAAACGCGAGCCCGAACTGCTTCTTTTGTCGGCAGGTATCTCTGTAAAGTACCACTAATAGTCCGAATGTTCGCAGCGTTTGTTGTAAACAAACAATCGCGTATCACAGCTGGAGCATTCGACCAACGACCTCTTCTGACTGATAAGAAGCCCCTGCGCGGACAGCCGGCCCCACGATACCTGTGAGGACATCGACGCGCGCTTCGAAGGTGTATTCGACGCGCTCGGCCTTCTCCCGGATAATTTGGATCGCTCCGCCGCTATCGAACCTGAGCAACCCTCTGTTGACGCAACCACCCCCTGTCCGTAATATACAGTGTGTCCTTTTAAGTTTGAGTTTAATGTAAATAGTTAAAAACAGTATATTTTATTTCTATCATTCATCTTGTGTTATTTATTGATCTACACTATATCAGAGCAATCTGAACGCATTCTCCGGCTTAGAGCATACCTGAGGCAATAAGGCCACTTAAAATATTTCTAAACATAGGCGGGCCGTTACAGTTTTGCATACAATATTTTTTCTACGACCTTAAATTTTCTGTTATTTATCCATAAATGTCGATTTAACAAAGGTTTGCATTTATGACAGTTATAATTTATGTCATAATAACGAGATGGTCCTGACGCACAGGTGAATGTTTGTAGAACCAGTACTGTCAAAGTCAGTTATCAAAAGTAATTATAATAGTACACATCTGACTTTATTCATTACATAACGCTTTAATTAGTTAAAAAACACTTTACCTCTAACGCAAGAAGTCACTAGAATAACTTTACAACCTCACTTCCAGTTCGAAATTGTAGTTTTATAACATATGGCCTAAAAGTAAACAGCTGATCTCATTTTAATCACGCTAAGTTATAAAACGTCACTTTTAGTGAAAAAAGCTAGCGCTAAAAGGCATACCTTTAGTGGTGGTCGTAGAAAAAGTATTTTAAAGCTGATGAAGTTAAAAAAGAAAAGAATCTGAGTATAAATAAAAAAATATGGAGAACAAAGGAATTCTTGAAAAAACAGAACATGTTTTCTTTAAAAGAGACCTATTGGGAACCCTATGCAAAATATTATTCTTCTCCAACCAATAGTATGAGAACTAAAACAGAAAGAGACAAAATTTCTCTTTTAACTGTGTTCACTCTTTATCTGCGTGACGTAACATGTCTATTTTCATCAAGGGTAAAAATCTATCTATCTATGTGCAAAATCTGGAGATGTGAAGAGATTTCAAAGACTAGATGTAGTTCTTTTTTAATCACTCACATGTTAATATATTAAAATAACAAACTAGGAACACAAATAAAATAATAGGTATTTGAATAAAAAACTTAAAAGGCAATTTTAACAAATAATTAATACATACTATTATGGGTAATAAATAATTTTAAAGTTATTACAGGAACTTCAAAATGTACACTTCTGTGCAATAAAATTAAGCACACGTCTTATGACTATTTTTCATAATATTCTATTTTTTATAATTCGGGTCTATTTTAATTGCCTAGCAGCAGTTTCAATAAATGATAAGACACCATATCTTGAAAATAATACCTTTATTAAAAGACCAAAACTAAGGCCTTTCAAAAAAAGCAACGCTATTAATAAATGCAACAAAGCAGTGTGTGCTTAATTTTATTGCACAGAAGTGTACCTACCTCAATGGCGGCTGCAAGGGGGCTAGCCTCCCAGCCGTCAACAGCCTATATGTCATTAGAAAGAAGTAAATATTCTCTAATTAAAAATATGTTTTATCACCTATCCTACCGTTATAATATAAGGTTTAAGTAACGCGATTCGGAGGTAGCTATTTGATACCACTTAAAAACATGTAAAACAAGTTATAAGAAGTAGGTCAACATAATATAAGTTATGTGTCAACACACTCGCTGGTATCAATGCACCGAGCCACTGGCAGCTGTTGAGGGCGATTCGAAATAAGACCTAAACGTATATGGTAAGTACGGGCGAAATCGCTGACGTTGCAGAATTGAGCTATCACAGTTTCAATGTAACGCAAAGGCTAAACGACGTTATAACCGAACTCGCAAGCTTATCGTCTTATTTACAAACACTGCGCTCCTGAAACATAATGCAATCCGAGCGTAAAGGCAATCGGCGAGCCTATAAAGCAAATGTGGTGCAATCTTTGATATTGAAAATGAATGTCAGTGGGCAAGGACGTTATTGCATTTTTGTGAGCTGTGTTTAGACATAATATCGATTACAGCTGGAGCCTGTTTATTTTGGGTGATTTTGGTTTTTGGTTGTTTCATGCAGTTTTCTACAAAAAATAACGGAGAATAACATAACTAAGTATTTTCAACATTAATTTTAAAAGCCTACCGTTAGCTGGAAACGTTAAAATAAAAAAACTTGGATTAAATTTCAACCTGCAAAATAAAGTTGGAACTCCCAATTTTACAAGATGCTTTTCTGTAGACATTTACAAGAAAAACAAATGGATCTGTGGATCTGAGGCATGTTCTATTTTGTCCATTATTAAATAAATTATGATGAATTGTTTTTTAACACTTATGTGCATTTTGTGTTGAGTTTGATGCTTTCGTTTCGATTATTTAAATTATCAATCATTACTATATTTAAATTAAGACATATCGACGGAAAGTAGGTCGTCATTAGTTTTTGATTAGTAATTGTTAAAAATTAAGAGCTCCTCCAAATACAATTATCTCGAGCCGCCACTGGCCTACCTATTACCTCATGTTAAAAGTTTAATTTATTAGTAGTATTCATTTTAGATAAGACTTTATCTTGCTTTCTGCACTGCAAATTCTGTTATGTTTCAAATGAGATGGCATGTGAGAAACCTCTATAAAATTCTTAATTAGTTTTAATTTAGATAATGATCATTCACATGGAATGTAAATCGTTGACCAGATTGAGCCCAATTCTCATTACTATAATTAGAATTACTTAGGATAAAATCGTTAATATTACATTCTATTTTTGTTGTAAAATTGCCCTCTTATTGAGTTGTAGTTTTTCATTCATATAAAAGAAATTCTTTTTTCATTATAAATTTGGTGCGCCTTTTCTCCTGCGCCCCTAGGTGGGGTCCTACTCAGCCTACATCTAGTTACGGCCCTGTGTACAGTCAACCAGATGTTTATCCTGAAGCAACTCTTGTTTTGCATAAAAGTATAATTAACACGGGCCTGTAAATTTTATTTATAGATTAAGCAAGCATATGGCTGCCAACAAGTAATAACTATTCAAGGTGAAGGCATCTATGTATGAACTACAACTCCCCAATTCGCTAACTTGTCTGATAAAATGATTTGATTAGACACATCAAATTGAGCGAGTTTGCGGGCTGCGATAGTGTGGAATTTTGTAGTTAAATTTGTGGTTTTCCATTTGAAATTTAAAGTGAAGTTAACCTGCGTAAACAGTGAGTAAATACTTAAACTTAATATTATTTTTTCTAATCCCAAAATAACGATTAAAGTGCCACTCACAATATGTCAAGTGTAAGTTGTTACAGAGATAGTCCGTTCAACTACGGAATCTATTTTTGGTTCGGAATGGACAAGTACACTAGTTAAAAAAGTGAATGACATATTGAAGCAAGAAATAAGTGAATGTTTTGGGAAATATGAAAGACATATAAATGAACTGAAAGTACAACAAACCAGTTGAAAATGTTAAGCGTTGCCAACCGAACTCCTCGGCAGCTGTTAAAATTTAGCTTAAAAATGTTTTTGAGTTCGGCGTTGAGTGCTCTTGTCAAAAGGTCGTGAGTGAACCGTGACCGCAGCGATATCACGAACCGGGCGCTTTATCAGCTATCAGCTGTGGAAGTTATTTACATTTATATTCTAATCCACTGAATATTTTAAAGGAACTTTGAAATACATTGTAACGTTAATTGCTTTCCTTTAGTGGGGTAAAGCAATGTTGTCAACAAAAAGAAACTCATATCTTCTATCACCTCCTATTAGTGATCTGCAAAAAAAATATCAATGGAAATTTACAACATTAAACAAATTCTAGCTACCAAAACACCTTGAACCGTCAGGCGAAAGTGCATCTTCGACGAATGCTGATACATCTATTGAAACAGATAAAGAGATCAAAAATAAAATTCCCCCAATATTCTTACATGGGCCAGCCGACCACAAAAAAGTTATGGCAGACATTGAAAGTATTGTCAAAGATAAATGTTTCACCAGTCTCCGTTGGATTTCACTAAAGATCACACTTACGACTGATAATGATTACAGAGCCCTAGGAAAATACTACACAACAAATCAAATTGCATTTCACTCCTTTCAAAATCCGAATGAACGACCACTCTCAGTAGTGATTAAAAATGTTCCAATTTCTCTAACGGTAAAAGATCTAACAGGGGAACTCTCTGCATATAAACTTCCCATAATTAGCATAATCAGACTGTATAGGTAATAGAGACAGAATACCAATCCCTGCGCAATACGTTTAACGGCTAATGAAAAGGCGAATGAAATCTTCACAATCGAAAATATCTGCCATACGTTTGTCAGGGTAGAACCAAGGAAACCATCTAATAACACACTACAATGCCACAGGTGTCAACGCTACGGCCACACCAAGACCTATTGCCGAATACAGCCTAGGTGCGTGAAGTGTCTGGGTAATCATATGTACTTATACCAATTGTGACAAGGATAAAAATACTCCACCAATCTGCGTTAACTATGGAGATAACCATACGGCCAACTTCAGAGGCTGTAAACACTTTCAGGTCTCAAAACTTTACAAAAATAGAATAGATACTAGGAAAAATCAAATTATTAATAGCACTCAAGCAGCACCAGCATCCGAAAACAACCTCACCAACTTTTCACATCTTGACAAAAACTCTAAAAATATAAATAGTCACAACCAACCCTGGAAACCTGCAAATAACTTTTCTAATACCGAACTTATAACCAATACAATTCTTACATCACTTCTGAATTTGATTGAACCCTTCCTTGGTCAAATAAAACAATTTCTTCTAACCAACCTTTTACCACTTCTCCTAAATGGATCATAACTGCAACAAAACTCTTATTCACTCAAACATCCTGAACCGGAATGCCAATGGGCTAAAAGTCCAACAAACATTATTCACTATTTTTCTTGCAAGACATTACATAGATATCGCATGTATCTCGCAGACACACTTGAGCAAAAATGATAACATCAAAATATCTGGCTATTGCTGTTATTGCAATGATAGAACAGCTAGATTTGCCTCTGGTGGAGTAGCAATCGTTATAAAACAAACAATTATTCATCATGAAGATACAACAATCAACACTACTAATCTTGAAACGGTTTCAGTGAAAATTAAAACCCAAGGAGGCAGTTATCCTATAACATAATATCGTTGGTCTCTTTGTATGTTTGTATGTTTCTTTGTTCGCTATCTCCTCCGAATATACTGGACCGATAAGTTGTATAATGGCTTAACATTTTGCTGATTCTTAGACTTAGATCATAGGCCGGTTTTCATTTTCAAAAAAAGTACGAAAAAGTTCTAATTTAATTAAATCGTGTAAGTAGCGGAACGACGCGTCTGTAGGCTTGGGCTGCGCTGCGACAGCTGTTGTGAGCGTGGGCTGCATTGCGGCAGCTGTTAGCTCGGGTGATTCACTATGTTAATTTCCATTATAGCAGCGCCTTATTCCACGAGGCATCGTGGCTCAGTGGTAGAACGCTCGCCTGCCTCACGGGCTGCCGGGTTTCATTCCCGGCCGATGATGCATTCTTTTTAATTTATATTAATGAATCTCTTTTAAATTAGCGAACCGAAGCGTAGCTCGGGTGATTCACTAGTATTAAAATAATTAGCGTGTCCTCTCCTCCATCCAACCATCTTGGCAGACGGAAAATGATTATGAATAATGAATAATGACTAGGTGTCTAATTAGGACGTTGCCTTCTTTACTAGGTTGCGCCATCTTTCACGGTTGAAAGTATTTCTGACAGCTTCTTCAAGATTGCTATTTAATAAAGACTCAACATTATCAATCCATCGGCAAGGCCACCTTCCACGTCTCTTTTTCCGTTAGGTTTCCCTTGAATGACTAACTTTTCCAGATTATCACTTCGTGTGATGTGACCGAATTCTAAGATGCTAGCGTTGATAATAGTTAATAGCCGTTGTTTTGGTTTTATTTAGTTCAAGGGATTCTAAGCATTCGACGCCAACACCAGAGTTCGAAAGCATCAATACGACGGCGATCCGCCATTCGAATGGTCAAGTCTCAGATGCATATCTAAAAACTGAGAATACTAACGTTTGAACTAAATTAATTTTTGTGTTTCGGGTTATATCGGATCTTCTCCATATTTTGGTCAATTGAATCATAGCTGTTCTACCCATTTGAATTCGGCGGCGTATTTCTTGTTCACAACTGCCGTCGTTTTTTATTAGAGCTCCTAAGTAAAGAAAGCTGTCTACGACTTCGTAATCTCCAATGGGACGAACATCGGGTCTGTTATTATGCTCTCTGTCTATAGTCACTAATAGTTGTTAGGTTTTCTATTATGGTTAGTAACTCGTTTTCGTCTTTTGCAATAAGGAGAGTGTCATCGGCGTATCGTAGGTTAGACAAACGCGTACCTCCTATATTAAGTACACCTTTCCATGTTTCTAGCACTATTCTCATTATTTATTCACTGTATACATTATTTAATAGAGGTGAAAGTATACAGCCTTGTCTGACGCCTTTATGAATTGTGCATTTACTCGAATAGTTATTTTCAATTCTTACCATTGCTAGATTGTTATCATATAGATTCTTAATAAGGTTTACTAAAAGTTCTGGTACACCCATCTCTATAAAAATTTTCCAAAGTCATTTCCACTTGACATTGTCGAAAGCTTTGCTATGATCAACGAAGCATATAATTATATATATGGACAATAGTATTCTCTTGCTTTCTCTATTATCTGACGTAGATTCAGGATTTATTCTCTTGTTCCTCTACCGCGTACGAATCCCGCTTGTTTAGGTGCTAACTGATTTGCTAGAAATGGTTGCAATCTCGCATGTATGATGTATAACATGATTTTACTAGCATGCGAGATTAGTGCTAGCAGACAATAATTGTCACATATACTAGGCGAGCCTTTCTTTTGAAGTTGTACAAGTATAGAAGTGGTCCACTCCACAGGCCATTCCGCGGTTTTCCATATTTTTTGACACAATTGGTAGATAATATATTTGAAACTCTCAGGTGTGGATCTAAATATTTCTCCAGTAAGTTGGTCAATTCCAGGAGCTTTGTTTTACGCTAATCTGGCTATTGCATGCTCGACTTCTTCAAATAATATATCAGGTTCCTCAGTATACGAGTCTTTGTTTATTGCACTAGTAGAGTGGTCATCATCATTATAAAGTTGTTTGCAGTAGAGACGCCATGTTTCTAGTACGTCTTCAAGGTCAGTAACTAAGACGTTATCCTTATTTTGGATGGCCCGCGAATGAGGTTTAAATTTCCCTGTAATTTCTCTGATCTTCTGGAATACCTCTTTGGTGTTAAGGGAGTTAAAATAGTTTTGTATCTCACGACATATGCTGTTAATAAAATTGTTTTTATCTCTTCTGCAGTAGGTTTGTATATTTAATGATAATCTTTTATATTCAGACATTTCGTTGGTAGTGTGCAACCTAGATGCATAAAGTGTCCTTCTTTATTCAATAGCTCTGAGCGTGTCTGCAGAAATCCATGGTTGTGTTTTGCTTTTACGCTCTCGTTCTTGCGTTGTAGTGATAGAATTTACGAGTACTCGTTTTAATTCCAGCCATAGATGGTTTGGGTTGGAGGTTTTTCTTATGTCTTTTATAGGTTGTATATGTCGTTTAATGTTATTAACGAAAGATACTTTATCAATTATTGTCGGTAGTTTATAATGGACATTGGTTCTTTTAGGCTTCTTCAATTTGATGCGCAATGAAAAGGACAACAATTTGTGATCAGAATTGCAATCAGCACCGGGCAGCTTTTTGGTGGATAAAATTGTCGATCGCCATCTCTTCCGTATTAATACATAATCTATCTGATTTCTAGTTAGACCATCTGGCGACGTCCATGTGTACAGTCTGCGTATATGTTGTTGAAATAAAGTATTAGTAATTGTGAAGTTGTTATCGATACAGAATTGAAGCAATCTTTCGCCATTCCTGTTACGTGTGCCGACTCCATTATGTGATCTTAATCAGTTGTGTTGCCTATTTTGGCATAAAATCCCCTATGACGATTAGTACTTCTCTATTAGGTATAGTTTCAATTGCCGTTTCTAATGCATTGTAAAATTCGTCAACTTTCTCTTCGGTGGCATCCATTGTGGGAGCATAAATTTGTACAATGTGGAGCGTACATGGTTGTGCCAGTACAGCGTGTACAGACAACCAAATAAGCAACTTCTCGAAAACGACATATGCAAAATGTTCAATAGTAATGAACCCACAACTCTAATTGGAGATTGCAACTCAAAAAATGCCGCATGGGGATGCAGAGCAGGTAACACAGCTGGAACTAAACTCGACGCAATCGCAACTGCACATGCTCTTCAAATAATAATCCCAGATGAACGGACATATTTCCCATATCAGTTAGATCATGAACCAGATATCCTCGACATAATTGTTCAAAAAAACTTCAAGTTACAAATAATAGGCCAAGAAGTTTTCACCGAACTTAACTCAGAACATCTACCGATAACAATCTCCTTCATAACTACATCTTCTCGAAGACCTAATGATCCAAAACTAATAAATGAACTAATCGATTGAGACTTTTTCCAGGAACTACTAGATAAAAAAACTCACAGTTAATTTGATAAACTACCTGAGATTGCATATTTAACTCAGTTTTATCTTTTAATTCGTGAAAAACAATTTACCAAAAGTGCTGTGGTTGTTATGTGCAATATTAATATTATCCCTGAAACTTCTTTGTGGCGTGAATCTATAATTTATATTCTTTTTTGGGTATTTCGCCACTCTGCAAATTAAAATGATTAAATAACGTATTAAATAACGAACGTTTCGAGGGACAATCTGCCCTCGTTGTCAACGATTAACAATTAAAAAGGAACAAGAAAACTTAGCCTTTTCACTGAGATTGAAATCCACCAACCTCCAATGAATTGCTTGACATTGACGTCAATGTCGATTGTGTGACGCTTGGAAAATGCGCAGTTTTCGCGAATTTTTGCAAGTTGTACGTACTGCAAGTGAATGTTGTTGGTGTCATTTTGAAGATCTCGTTAAGGGCGAAATTTCTGGAGAGGTTGTGAAAATGTAAGATTCGAGGGGGCGAAAATACGGAGCTTAAAACGATTTTTTTGACACAAAAGCGTTCGGTGCTGTTACATCGCATACTTTTTCAAAGATCCAAATGTGATTTGAAGCTAGTTGAAAAGAGGATGAACCAACGCTCATCGTACTGGCTGGTTTTTGGGGTCTGCGATGCACGGGAGCGGAGTTACAGGGGTAGAAAGCTGAGGTGCATTTGTAGCAAATTGGATGTTCGCATAAACAAGGGGAAAGAAAAACATTTCGAATTTTCTTTTTGGCAGTATGCAGATGAATCTGTGGGTTTTTAAGAATTTTGCGGTTCAGGTGGGTTTAGGGATTGGAAAATGCTGAAACCGTTATAATTATTATCAGAAAAATTGTTAAATTAATGTTTGTGTGAAATTCGCTCTTTGAAGACATTCTACAGGTTGATTGTATTTTTAAAAGAATTCGTAGTGTGGAAATTTTGCGACCCAGGTGGATTCGGGGGTTACCAAATGGGGAAAACGTTATACTTATAAAAAAAAACCTTAAAATCAACATTTGTATGAAATTCGCTGTTTGGCGACATTTTACTGGTCGATTGTATTTTTGAAAGAATTCGGGATGTGGGAATTTTGCGGCTCAGGTGGATTTAGAGATTAAAAAACGGGGAAAACGTTATAAGTATCAGAAGAAAATTTAAAATTAATATTTGCGTGGAATGCGCTGTTTGGAGACTTTCTACTGGTCGCCTGTATTTGTTAAGATAATTCGGGATGTGAGAATTTTACAGAGCAGGTGGATTTGGGGGTTGGAAAATGGGGAAAACGTTATAATTATCAAAAAAAACCTTGAAATCAATATTTGTGTGAAATTTGCTTTTTGGAGATTACAGATTACAGATTTATTTACAGATTTACAGATACATAATAGAGATACATAATATAGTGGCCACAAAAGCTAACTTGTGTGTGGTCAAACATAAAAAATATAATAATAAATAAGAATAAAAAATAAATAAACAAAATATATATTAATCATAAGATTAAACAAAAAGCGTGTAAACCTTATTTATTCAACTATTCTACTTAAGTAAGCATAATAATCCAAGGGGTTACATCTTATCCAGTTTTTAATTTTTAGCTTGAATGCATTTAATGATGAGCAGCATTTAATATTCATAGGAATATGGTTGTAAACTTTAGGACATAAAAATGACGCATGTTTCTGTGAATAAGTTTTAGAAGTTTTAGGAACAACAAGCAATGCCTCTAGTATTATAACGATGTGCGATCGTCTGAAATAGTTTTTCATATTTAAAGGAGAATACAGCCGAGGATTGCAGATAAAGTTGACGAACAGTAAAAATATTTGTTTCAGTGAACAATAATTCACTTGGATATTTATAATCTTTGTTGAAAATTATCTTCAATATGAATTTTTGTAAAATTTCTAAGGAGTGTAGATATCAGTTTAAAACCCCACCACATCCAATAATGCCATATTGAATCACAGACTGAACTAAAGCATAATAAACACTTTTAATTGTTCTTGGTTTCAAAATATTTTTAAGTATTTTAAATTTATATATAGTTTTTCTAATTCTTTTAACTAATTCCTCAATATGAGCCTTCCCTTTCAAGTTGGAGTCAATAACAATGCCTAGATATTTAACCTGTTCCACTGCATTAATAATTTTTGAACACTTACAATTAGTTTTATTTAGATTTAAGCAGATTAATGTGTGAATACAGATGTCATGAATGGGTTGATTTTGTAATTGGTATGGAGAAATGTATATAAATTTAGTTTTTGTTAAGTTCAGTGTTAAGGAGTCTCTATCTAATTTATATTTTACCAAAGCCATTCCAGTCTCAACCTTCCGCACCAATTCGTCACAATTCTCCGCTGCAAATATAATAGCCGTGTCATCAGCAAATGAAATTATTTGGGCATCAATGTTGAGCTTAGTCACATCGTTTATATAAACAAGAAAAAGAATAGGTCCCAACACAGTGCCTTGAGGAACACTCATTTTAACAATTAATTCATTACTTTGTTCACCATTGACAGTAGTTTTCTATTTGATAGATATGATTTAATTAAATTATTTGCTGGGCCTCTAATTCCAATATTTTCCAATTTGCAGCAGAGCGTACTGTAGCAAACAGTATCAAACGCCTTTGCAAGATCCAGAATGGAGACTTTCTACTGGTCGATTGTATATTTTAAGATAATTCGGAATGTGGGAATTTTGCGGCCCAGGTGGATTTGGGGGTTGCAAAATTGGGAAAACGATATAATTATCAGAAAACCTTAAAATCAATATTTGTGTGAAGTTCGCTGTTTGGAGACTTTCTACGGGTCGATATTCGGGATGTGGGAGTTTTGCGGCCCAGTTGGATTTGGGGGATGCAAAATGGGGAAAACCTTATAATTATAAGGAAAACCTTAAGATCAATTATATTTGTGTGAAATTCGCTGTTTGGACACTTTCTACTGGTCAATTGTATTTTTAAGAGAGTTCGGGATGAGGTTATGAGGGGGGGATGGTTAAATTATTTTCTCAATTTTTAAATAGGTAAGGAAAATGAGCATTGTTTTTATTCTGGCCCTTTGTAAAATTGTAAATTTGCAAGTAAATGGTAAATAGTGTGTCGGATTGTACTTTTCTCCAACATGAATAATATTTCATGGGTTAAGGTCATTGCCGCGCTGCACTTGTTCGCAGAATGGTAGTGGCCACTGGCAGGGTTGGAGTGTCAGCTGTTTGTACTAAAACTTAATACGCGATTGTAATAGAAAAAATTGATGGGGACTTTAAAAATATAAATACATATACATATGTATATATACGGAAAATACAAAGTTACTTATTTTAGACAATGTAAAAGTTCTCCAAAGAACAAATACTTTTAAAATATATTTATTGAACAATTAACATAAAACTAAAGATGCATATCGACTAAACAACTCAAAGGTCTATTCACATCTAATCCCTTTTTCACACTGCCCCGTTCCGCCTAATAAAAGCACCTTCGCTCCAGTTCTCATATTTGCTATTAAAGCATGTTTCATGAGTAAACAAAATAAACTATGAATAATAATATGTGGATCCGCCGATCGGATGGTTTGTAATTCTGAGAACTCCTTTAAAACAGCTAATAAATGTAATAATAAGAATGACTTATATAAGCAATACATCTTCTAAAGTTATATAAAAAATCTGGTGTGATACACTCACATAACTTCCTCCTAACCAAAAATTTGATTTTTAATTTTTAAGCATTTGTCAAAATTTAAAAAAAATTACAAATTTTACAAAAAACGGTACAAAATAGAGCTTTAGTTAAAGAGACAAATTTTCTCTAAAATTTTAAGCTGAATTCAAAAATGTAACAATATACCCGGTGTTCTATTAGACCAAATTCATGGCCGAAATGTACAGCAGCGCCGACGTAGTTGGCGAATACAACAAACTTACAATTATACAAGGGTTAAATCTAAAAGGAAATAACTAAAACCCAGCTGGGACACCTTATCTAACAAGCGCCACTAAATATGTACAGGTAAATTCACGAATGAGCTCCCAATGCTTGAGAAAGCGCTAATAGCGAGTATGTTTACTTTAGCAACACACATCGGTTAAGTGCAGAAATGTGCGTATAATGCTTTGAGAAAATGCTACTAGCAAATATCTTTAATTTTATAATACAACGGTGAAATACAGAAATGAACGCACAGTGCGTCGATTAAATGTTATTAGCGACTATGTTTAATTAGTTACACAAAAGTGAAATGCAGCAATAAACGCACAATGCTTTGAGTGAATGCTATTAGCAAATATATTTAATTGGTTACGCAAACTGGCCAACTGGCGCCATCACATGAACGATTAGTGTACAAATAGAGTAGCGCAAAAACTTTGCTTTTATGGTGTGGCCTCGATGCTTAGGCGGTAGTTGCTAGTGATGGGCCTATCCTTAATGAATAATCGGAAAGTTTCCGATTGTTCATAAAATCGGAAGATTCCGATTATTTCGGAACGTTTCGGAACTTTTCGGAATTCGATTATTTTACTGTTCGGTGCACAAAATTCGGAACTTTCGGAATTCGATTATTTTACTATTCGGTATACAAAATGAGAAAACGAAATGCCAATTTGAACTGAACGGAATACGAAATGTTGTGTTGACTCACTTGACTGCTATATGTATTTCGTAGATTAATTATTATTAGATAGTACACCTTGCAGACTTCAAATTCATATATTGTTTTATACTATCTATTATGTACTTTATGTGCCATTAAAATTTAAAATATCACTACCATTTTCCAAAAGTCTATTAAAGTAACTACTGTAATAATTTGAAAAAATATTTTATTTCCTCACATCTCACTGTGGGACTCAAACTCATAAATTGTTTTACTGGCCGTCTTAGAAACCCAAACAATAGATGCCAACGCAGATAAGGGCTTACGGCGCAACGGCGAGTGCTCGAATCGCAAATTTGGACGCACTTCATCTTCCTTCGGCTTGTTGTTGTTTCGCTCGTTTTCCCTTGCTTGCATTTACGGAATGTAAAATAATCGGATGATATTCCGATTTTATAAACATTCCGAAATGGAACATTCCGTTTATTGAAATCATCCGATTATGCCCATTACTAGTAGTTGCGGCAGGCAAACGGCGAGTATCGCTATAACTGTCGTTTGACGTGGTGTGGGTGGAACTCGGCGACTTCCAAAGAATCCCCTTTATTACTTGTGAAAGTGTGTAATGCCTCCTTAGCGAGCACAGAGATCGACGATTCGGTTAAGTGGCACACTCGAAAGAATGGGTCCCGAACAAAAATCGGAGTGCAAAGCCTAACAGGCCTATTCCTTAAAGAGCGGCCCACGCCATCGATACGGACCTCACCAACGAAACAAAACACCCAGACGCACAAAACACCTGCTCGCACAGCTCGCCAAGCAACGTCCCTCAATTAACAAAGTCTCGAAATTAACTGTAACAGCACAAAAGAAACACCGGACGCCTCCACACCGAAGCGCGAAGGCGTCCGCCAAACACGCTATTCGACTGTAGTCTGTCACGGACCGAGACTGAATCCCAAAACCAGACACCAAGCCAAGCTTCATGCGCGACGCTCTGTTACGCCAGCAGATGTAGCCAACCAGAACGCAGCTCGCAACAGCTTGACAACACGCTATATCGGAAGACTGCGACAGAAGTTGAAATTATCCTGCTGGTTCTCAAGAGCAAACACCTAAAAAAATAGGGGAGTCAATAATTAAACATAACAAAATTACCATTGAAATCCCTATGCTGCGTCGCGCAAGTCACCACGTTGTATATTGTTATGTTTGACTCTACCACGTTGTAACACTTTTGTTATTTTATAATTAACTGAAACCTCATGCTCAATCATTTTTTTTAATTGAATTTTAATTAACACATTTGCCCTATTTAATTCTGGATTATAAAAATTATTAACTGCTAGTTTCGGTAGAAACACGTGCCTAAAAAACAGGTCGGATTCTTTATAATCTAGATTGCTTAAATTCTGAAATTGGTTTTCTTAATTTTATGACAACTCGTACATCCTTCAACTGACACTTCAAACCAGTTTTGAAAAATCAATTACAAATACTGTATCGTTACATTTTGTCATTCCACACTATCAAATGGTAAGTACTGCCTCAATTAAAATTACCTCACTTCACTCTTCCTATATTTTCTTTCAGTTTTTATTTAAATACCTGTATTCTGTTACCTGTTATTGGACTCGACACATTCCTCTACCAAGGCCAATGCATGCAGAAACCTCTCCAAGATCTCCCAACTTCTAATAACAACGTCAGCACAAACTCCGCCAAAAACACACCTGGATCCTCAAAGACTTCCTTGTCCTTTAAACACGACAAGGCACCTTCCAACCTTTCCCAGCAGCAACATCAGCAGCAATCACCATCCATGTTCCATCAAAATCTTCAAGCCACCGACAACCCTGTACCACGAATCTCGAGCAGATAGATGCAAGCCACAAAATGTCACTCTAATGACAAGCCTGTCGAATCAGAACTCTTTGTCGAATCAGAACTCCTCCAGATAAAAAATCTCCAATCAACCCCACAAAAAAACGCTCACTCTGCTAATGATCTCGATGTAAACCACTTCCTCCGTAAACCATCCTTTGTTATCCAATTCAGTTGATTCAATGTAATTTTATAATAAACTCAATTCAGCATTCTCTTCTTTTTATTTGCTCTTGTAGATTTAAACTGTGTTATTTTGGTATTCTCACCACCTTCTTTATCTTCATCCATATAGTCTGCACATCTTCTATCCTTTTAACATTTTACTTTTTATTCTTTTATACCACGCCATTTTTTTTCAAGTTTTAACCCTTTTATATATCAAATATCTTTTTTAAAACTTTTATAAAGGGGTTTATTTTTATAATTTCAAACGATACAAATTGTATTACATAATTTTTGTTATCAAATTTTTACATTATAATCAATAAAAATCTCCTTAGTGATCTAGCTTATATTATTTCACAGTCCAACACACTATAGAAGCTTTGTTATATGTCTAATACCCACTATGTTAAATAGTATACCTATTTCGTAAAAGTATTTGCCATTAATTCCTCTTTTCATTTCAGATATATTAAACTATGTTAAATTCCTACTGTTTCTTATGTAGCTTCAGTTAATTGAATTTTAGATTCTATTTCCTTTCTTTACCAAATACATTTTAATAATTTTGATATCCATTCTTAAATTCATCTTTGTAATTTTTAATACTGTATTCTTTTAATCTTATTAATCTGATTTTAAACGGTAATTAATTATTTTGTGAAACCTAGGCGGAGCGAATCGGTTTAAAATCGGGCCAGTCTTCTAAATTATATTAGTTTTTAGTTTATTAACTTTTTATGAAGGCCCACAAACTTTATAGTTGCATTATGGCTGTAGTACATGACGTGCAGCAAACTAAAATTATTTTTTTCTGTCTAAACTACGGCTACAACGAAATCAAACATGCATAAGGGCTGTGGTTAATTTGACTATTTCCCTTCATCGTTCTCCGTCAACGGTCTGATACTGCCAGTGTTGTATGTCGAGCATCCCCGGTCCATTTGTACCTGGCCATGCCATCTGGATTTAGATCTTCCACTTCTTATGGTGTCTATATCATGTCTAATCTGTTCCACAATAATTTTCTTGGTATCCCTTGTTCTGACATTTTGAATGAATGACCCAACCACTTGCTACTCTTGTGACTTCGCCGTGCCCGTTATGTTGACATTGCCAAGACTTTCTAGTACCTCGCGGTATGATCTTCTCTACCGTCCTTCCTCTTTTATTCAACCCATAATTCTTCTAATATTTTTTCCCCATCTGGAAACTCTACCTTCAACACTTGGTATTAAATACAGCTTACAAATTTATTTTTAAACCCCTAATTTTCGGCCTCTGTATTATTACAATTTGACAAAATTAAATATAGGAATTGATCAGTAGGAGTAACTAATATGCATTCATAAATCGATATGCATATCCTGGGGAAATAGTTCAAAGCATTTTAATATACTGAATAATAATTTCTTCAAAATGGCATTTTTAATCCGAGTTTTTTTTGACAATAATTATGCGTTGTTATGGTATTGCGTTTAAATTAACACCTTCAGTGAGTATTTCATGACAGCAATGTAAATAGCCACTATTCTCGTTTACATTCAGAATAGTAAAATCGAACTTAGTAGGTGTTTGATAAATAATTATTATACAGTATGTTAGAAAGAGCTATGATTAAACTTTTTTAATTTGAATATCATATCTGTTAATGGACAAGGTCTAGGCATGCAGAGTACCAGGTACCTTAGACACCGACTGCAGTGGTCTGACTATATGACCACTGCAGTCATACTTAGAATTTTCCCGAAAACTAATTTTAAGTAAATTATCGATTTTTTCCAATTAAGAAGGCCTTGGTGGATGATAATTTTTTTAACCACGACAAAATATCATTAAGAAAAACTGTTCAGAATTTAAAATCATAGGGCCTCATGCAAAATTTCAGAAACACCTGCGTACTTTTATGAAACCGCGTCTGCCTGTTTTCAAACCCCAAAAGCAGTTTTCATTTTTGGGATTACAGTTATTTTTTTATTCACAATTACCTCAAAAATTTCGACTTAAGCAGTTTACAAAATGTGTTAAATTTTCTTTACAAAACGTTCACGAAGAAAATGTATTCAAGTAAAGCGCCTCATAAATTAGCGCAATACGAGCTCTTAACTCGTCATAGCTTTCCCTAATTTCTTCTAGGGATATGGACCGAACTGCATTAACAATTCTTTCATTCGACATATCGATATTATTATCCAATGGTTCCGAGTACACTAATTGTTTTAATCGACCCCACAAATAAAAGTCCATGAGAGTTTAATCGGAACTTCAAGGGAGCCACATAATTGGTTTCTCCCAATTAATTTTTCATCAAACTCCTCGCTTAACCAATTGCGAACGATCCGACGATAGTGAGCTGGGCATCCATCTTGTTGAAAATACGTTGAATTATAATAATTTAAAGGCAAATGATTAAAATCATTAAAAAGTGTGTAACATTTCTAAATAAATTTGATGATTTAAATGCCTATAAAAATGGCCGAATAATCCCTCTTGTTTTAATAATTAAATATTGTCTTCAGTTGGAAATTGTAAAATGAGAATTTATCTCAGCTCAATATCGGCAATGTTAACATGCAACTACTCCTTTGGTAGAAAATGTTGATTAATCCGAAAATACAATTATCTTGTAAAAACCTTTTTCTGCCAAAATGTTGTTGCTCATCCACAAACAAAAATCCAAACGTTGGCCTCATCATCTTCTTCAACGTTTGTCTAAAATAGCGTTTGAACAGTTTGTTACGGTATTAAAAGAACTTTACGACACCCACCCAAGGTGAGCATCGCACCACGGAATCAGTCCTGAAAAACTGGCACTCTTGCCCTGAGATCGGCTCAAAATAGGCTAAAGGCCACGGCTGGAACGCTCAGGGAGTCGGGCGTGAGTCACACGATACGTTCTGGGCAAGCGTGTTGCGGCATATATATATATAGGGTATGTCAGAATTATGAGGGCGCCACCAAGCCTGTCTTAACCCGACTAACCGGGCCTGGACGGTTAGACGGGAGCGAAGCACGCAAAATACTCCGACGATAGGATTACTCAAGAGTTGCAAGGTCAAATAACAATTTCGAGATTGCCTTATGCAAAGATTGTAATTAGGTGCCAATCCGACCGCGACTACGCAGCTGTCTCACCCACCTGTACGCTCAAAGCTCCCTCGTCCCGTCGCACAATAATCAGTACACTGAAGGGGGCGCTTATCTGAAACAGAACATGCACAAGTCGAAACAAAACAATAGTTCCCTTAACTAACAAATCATGTATTGAATCACGGGTTACAGTGGGGCAGCGGAGTGCGTCGCCCTATATCTATGAATAGATTATATCTAAGAAAACACCAGCTGGCGCGCGCTCTAAACCTAGCGACAGATGTTGAACAGTAATGAACAAAGTAGCACTTGTAACATAGACAGTCTGTAATTTGGAATGAATGTACAAATATGCGGGCGCGACGCCTTATGCAGCAAACAGTAATGCAAGCCCTTGTAAAATAGACAGTCTGTAATTCGGAATGAACGCACAAATATGACGACAGTGCCTGTAGGCACAAGAGATGTGACGGGCTCGCTCGCGGGGTCCCAATACAGCTCGCACGCGGGGCTTAATGCTCTCCGCGGGACAGGTACACTCGCGTTCACAGCGGTAATCAGTTCAAAGACACATACCTTAATATGTAGGCGGTTGGGGAGCCTGGTACAGTTGAGTTGCGACAGGCTGCAGTCTTAGGTGGCAGGTACATTCGATGTTCGACGGCTATAGGGATGAGTGGACATCCGCCATACTGGCGACGTGAGACGCGTCAGGACGCGTACAACTGGACGACGAAAAATGGGCCACTTTCGTTCTGCGGGACAGATCCTCGAAGGTCGAGATGAAGGGGCACGATCCCTTACTTACGGGAGCAGGAACTGGGCTCAAGATGCACCCACGCTACGCCGAAAACAAATCGAAACCCACACACACAACCACCACACGAACGCTCTCTGCAACGGGCTGCGATCAACTGCCCAGAGGGAAGCGCTGCCACAGGTCACATCGGTCGCGTCCCCACGTGACTAAACCTCGGCAGCCAATCGCGAGGCGATAAAATGAAACAAATTAATGCCGGCGACAATGGTAGCCACCCCACAATAGCAAAGATTGCCAGTACTATAACATTGAATTAAGTTTGTTCTCTTGTAGAGTTAACTTTATAAGAAGTTTATCAAGAATTACACCATTTTTATGTATAGTCTGACGGTTTATAAATTGCTTATTAAACACATTTGCAATTTTATATATTTATGATAATGTGAATTTGAAGATAAAATTCGCCTGCTCAAATGTTTGATAATTTTTAATAAAAAATGCGAGATAAATCTGAATAAAAAAAATAACAGTCACCCCAAAAATGAAAACTGTTTTAGCGGTTTGAACCACATTACTGTTTAACAAATTGCTAGCGTAGCATTAATTAAACAGTTTTATTCCCAATCATATTGTAATGTATCAATTTCATGAAATGAGAACAGCTGGGAACTATAGATGATTACTGAAACTAGTCGGTAAATTATTACATACCCCGAAAAATATTACATACCTTAAGAGTGGGGTGCTTAACTCTCATGCTCCCTACCTTTCCACTTGTTTTATTCTTAACAAAAATATTTGCTACATCAGGATATTTATTATTCAGAATTCAATTGCAGTTATATTTAAAACTAGATGATTGTGAATAAAATAGTATACAAACCTCGGAAAAAAATACATTCCAATGTCTCGAGAACTAGTTCACTTCGATGTTATCGCTTCTCGGTACACTATAGTTCTCTCAACAGGAATGGAATCCTTTCCGCTTCGGTATGTAATATACTGTTACTTTAAAATACTGTAATTAATTGGTTTATATAGTCAGTGGCGTAACTAATATTTTGATGTGGGGGTGAGGGGGTGATCTGGGAGGGAAATTGTACTGCACGTCGGCGTTGCACTGTTTTAGTAGCACAGTCCGTCTCGCTCGCTATTGAGCAGCCAGCTGTACAGCCTATCTGCACACTTTTTGCTTCGCATCATTTCATTCAAATGCTCTCGCGAACTTATAAGTACATAATTTCATTTAAATTGGTCCCATTAGAATAAGAAATGAAATAAGTGATTATTCATTAATAAAATCTAATTTTAGATTTTTTGTTTAAGACAAATTTTAGTTAGTTATTCCTGGAGTCTTTGGGGGGTGATGCAACACCCATATCACCCCCCCCCCCCTCCCAATACGTACGCTGCTGCATATAGTAAATCACATAACTTTGTTGTTGCATGTATAATTTTTAAGCTTAAGGGAACAAAGGAACTTAGCCCCTTTTGGTTGTAGAGGTTTTCAGCCTGGTCATTACAACTTTTCCGTTATCTGTTTTAGGTTGTTACATTGAATGTTTTATATAGACCCGTCTGATTCAAGTCTATTTTTTGTTTTAGCTTGAACCTTACAAACTTTGCTCTACAGATCTATACTTAGTGTTTTGAAAACCTAAAACAGAGCGTTGGCCTCCGTACAGTCGATTGCGTAGTTGTTTGTAACATTTTAATAAAACCATTGAATCTTTTAAAGTTTAAAGCTTGTTTAAATTTTGATTCGACTTAATTAAATGTGTAAATATTTAACTTTTCTAAAAACATAAACGCTGTAAAGGTTTATAAAACCTGCGCAAGGTATCTATAAAAGTGGTTTGTAAGTCTATTTGCGGAACTGAATTTTAATCCGGTAAATAGAACATTGCGACGTCTTCAGATTTCAGGGTTCTAGATCTGCTATAGGCTGACATAAGCGTATATAAGGATTCACTAGCAAATAACGTTACTATTACTGGTTTTGGTGCATCTGACTTATATACCGCATGGATACGGTGGACACCGTCGATGTTCAACTTTTTTTACTGTCTACTCTGCTAAGTGGTAGTTACATTAGGCAGTTGATTCTAAAGTTTACTGATTTCGGCAATTACGTCGTCAAGCATTTTAATTATATTGCTAAAGTAGATATTTTCTTTTCGTACTTATCCACTGATGCAGAGAAGAATTCTATCAAAGTAAACATATTATATATGTTAGATTAATTGTAATTTCTAACGCCACTTGTCGTGGCTCATTTAGTTTTAGACTATTTTGGACCCAGTCCGGCCCTGTTTACTCGTCTATACGAAATAGCTTGCTTCAGCGTGCAGCGGTGACTGTGCCCACTACCGCTGATAATGCATCGAGGATTTTTAGTTGTTTTTGTACCCCACGCGCCAGCGGGGAGACAGTATTTCTCGAAATTAACATCTGCATAGTTTTGTAGGAATTACATTTTCTGCCGTTACACCCGGCGAGAGGGGATTAACGAATCCAGTGAACTACAAATTCCATTTTCGGACCTCAGTCGAAATTTACGAATCAAGCTGCAACGGACGCAGCTTTGTGATGTATCGAAATTCAGCCGGAAGTATTGCAGTGAAGTGGTTGCATACGCTGTGCGGGAAGTCGAATTAGCTGTGTTACGCTAGAACCGAATTATCACCAAACTATGTTTTGGATTACTGTCAAACGCCGGCTTTATATAAAGGTTTCCCTGGCAATCATTATCGATGGTGCTGTCGCTGTCGCGGCCATTAAAACCGATTCGTTAAACTGCCCCTTGTTTCATGTATCGTCGATTTATTCTGCAATTCTATCTCGTCCCGCACGCGCACTCTTTTTCGGTTATTTCATCAGCGCAGCAGTGGATGGATCTTCAAAGGGCGAATGCCTCTAGCAGCATTAACATTAGGTTCGTGACAGCGTTTCTGAGAGCAAATTGGTTCCATCAACATACCTAGTACAGCAGACTGCTAAGCTAAGTTAACTGAACTTCAAATATATGTTGTAACAAGTGTTTCTGGAAGTGAAATGACGAGTGTTTCGGCCATACAAAACGCTGAACTATTAGCGTTGCGTCTCTTTTAACTTTCGAATTGTTCAAGTTGCGTCTTTTACCCTTACCTTTAGGAAAGCGTCAACCCCTCAGGGTCATTGTACATTAAATTAGTAATACTTAAGGTAGTTGTTTGCTTGATAAGTAATTAATATTAAAGCGTAGCTTGTATTCGAAGGACGTTTACCAAAGGCCTATTTGTTTGTTGTGTATGTAACTGTAATCTTTTATAACATTTGATATATTTACTAGATGAGTTTTTCGTAGCTCGCATATGTTTTAATGTATTTTTTCCATGTCCCGTTAAGTTTTGTACACTAGTTGGCAGACAACGTACCAACATCATTCAAGGGAAGTCTTCGTGACGAGCTCTGCTGCATACATCGACCCAGGGTATCATTTGCTTCTCGGATGATAGGGAAACAAACGAGAATCTTAAGTACAGTATTCGTGGCGCCAAAGCAACCCAATTTCTAAGCCCTTTGTAGCCCCAAAGTATCGTTAAAAAACCGCTCCTCTGTCTTGACTCACCTGTAGCCGGGGTAATTTCATGCAGGGCCAAATATCTATGTGTTTGGGGCACTGTAATCTTTTTAAACTAATCGCACATCAGATGAAAGACCCCCCCCCCCCCCTTGATGGTCGTATTATTCAAGTAAAGTCAAGTAACGACTTAATGGCCACTTTGTGTGTCATAAATACAGTTTGTCCTACAATATCTTTATGATTTTAACTTTAAGATGGTATCTGATATAAAATTGAGTTGCATAGTCTGCAAATAATTCTTTTAACTCGTGCAGGGTAAATAACTGTAAAATTTCCGTATGCTGAACATACTACGGCGCTATATCCATAAGTATTGTATACTTGTAATGTTTTTATATAATTCTTCTATGCTATGTTCTTCTTATTTTTTTACATGATCATCCAACTAACGTGTCTTTTTGAGTCTAGAGTTTAATATTTCATTTTCACATATTTATTTTATGGCTTCCTGCAATATTTGCCATCGTATTAGTATTACCTATTTTCACATATAATCTCATAAGAGCATTAATTCTTTTCGGAAATTTTTTGAGTGCGTTGCAACAACGTCGTATTAATTTGCCTGAGCGGGACGCGAGGGCAAATTAGGACGTTGTTGGAATGCACGAAAAATTATTTCCGGATATGAATTAATGCTCGAATGCAGATTCGGTAAGAAAATCGTAACGACACAAACCCTAAAAAGAAGTAATGTCTACCTATAAAAAATTTCCAAGAAATTTTTTAGTTGTCTTGGTTACGGCTCGTGAACTAATTTTTCTATTGGTCATTAATGAGTGTCGTACGATTTTCAGCTATATTTTTGTTGATTGTATGTTTCTCAGAATGCATATACACAATTATTTTCAGTAATAATGTATTAAGGGCAAATGCTTTTGCCGGTAAAAATGTTTTACAAAAGTATTTTGTTTTGGCAATGTCACAAGACAAACTAACTTGATCAAATTCCCGAGCCGAAGGTTAGTTTGTCGAGGGGCATTGCCAAAAAAACAACAAATCGCGAGTAAAACATTTGCCGAACAAAATCGTGAGCCCGAAATACATTTTGTGGACTATTTCCCAAATATGGGTTTAGTTTGACATTTATACTGATGCGCAATGACAGTTTAAATGACGTTTCTTAAATACCACCTTGATTAAAGCAACATATTTGGTGGTTGCCGTGGATGCAAGTGGCAAAAGAAACTGACAAAATCCCAAGGGAAAATTTCGATTTTTTGCCACTACAAAAACACACGATTGGTTGAATTTTGAAAAAGCATGGCTTTTCATTGGATAATAAGAGATGTGGGAAATAGTCCTTTTAATAACCTGTAATGCAATGAAAACTTTAGATGTCTCTCCATTAATTGTAACTCATATTTAAAATGTTAAAAAGTAACTTTAGAAAAGTAACAAACTTTTAAAAATTCACGAGATATATACAGCATTGGTTTTATACCTACGTGATTTACATGAAGTTTGAAGACTAATTATGATTTATTGTTGCAGTATGAAGATGATATTGACAGCAGACTCATAACATGTATAAACAATGCATACCAACAGATTATTGAGCCTGAGCATCCAGCAAGTTATTCAGCGGCGTTGGAAGTCATATCACGTAGCATTAAAAGAAAGATCTGATCTGAAACATGCTGTAAGTGAAGCTGAAAAAATAGTTGGATATCCCACTTCGTTTTTGAATCTACGATGGCTGCTCACAGATGAACTCGCACATGTTGCACTGCACTTTCGTAAATTAATTGCCAGCAATCATCCTCTATTGGAAACTGCAAGGTAAGCACTAGCAAACAATTGTAAATGGTTTTCTAACAAAATATAAACTTTAGGAAGCTTTTCTTTGGTACCTCTTCACCTGCATGGGGCTTGATTGTTCTTCTCATATCAAAAGCTGGCGGACTGAATGCAAATTTCTCAGAAAACGAGAAAGATGTAATTGCCGGTGTGTTGCACAGCCAGCGTGCCTTAGCAGAGGTGACCGAAATGCTACGTACAAGCAACTTGATCCACAAGAGCGTGTTAAATATCGAGAACACCATTGAAAATGATGTTTTGGAGTCGAATTTCGGCAATAAGATGTCTCTTCTTAGTGGAGATTATTTATTGAGCAAGAGTTTTTATGAACTTGCTTGTTTAAGGAACCAAAAAGTAAATGAGATGATATCATCGGCGTTACGTGATCTAGTTGAGGCAGAATTTATAGGTCCTCGAGACTGTCAAGAAAGACCACTTCCGAGCAAGCCCGCGATTCTCAACAAAAGTGTTATGATCGCCGATCAGTTTGGCACTGAACCTTACAACGTTAACGAAGTCCTAGGTAACCCACCTGCTGAATGGACTTTAAGAAATATATTGGGGGGTGCAAGTTTGTTGGGGAAATCGTGTCAAGGCACTTTAAAACTTGCAAACCACCCAGAACACGTGCAGGAGCTTGGTTATTTGTTTGGTAAGAATGCAGCTCTTGCCTGGCAGGCTAAAGTCGACCGAGAGGCATTTGCGCCTGGTGTGTCAGGGACTTTTAGCCTTGTCAGTGCCCCAGTCATGTTGCACTTACAATCTGATCCTAATTTGTACGAGAAAATTGAAAAAGGTCTAGGCAACACCTTAGATGTGGATTTTAATGATCTGAGAAATACAATTAAAGGTGGCCCTGGACTGGAAAGTACAAAACAATTGCAGAGGGAATTTTCTTTGGAAGCTTTAGCAGCGTTGAGTAAATTTCCAACCTCTGATGCTCGTGCTGCATTAGAAAATATAATCAATACCATGCTGTAACAGGATAAGTATAGTTATACATATTACTGTTCAGATGCCGAATTCTAATGTGTAGCTTTTGACCTGTTGAATATGTTGAAACCTTCTAGTAGATGAGCATGTGGAAATCATACCAGTAACAATGATATTAAACTATCCATAACAGAGACTAACCTATATTGGGAAAATATACAACAACATTTACAAAATCGTGTGCTACATTAATAATTATTTATGTATCAATGGAGTTATGAAGATGATTATGCCCGCACAAGGGCGACACATTTACAAGTTCGAGGGTCTCTGGCCTGAGGGTTTAAAAGTCGCATGAGGGTATAAACATCAAGTAATGACATTGGTGCTTACAAAATTTTATGTCTTACTAGTGTTTCTTAATAACCTAAATAATGGATTAGAAAAGCTTATATCGAATGATCAACGTGATTGGTCAGAAATTTGAAGGTTGTCATGTCTGACCATTCATGTACCATAGTCTCTTATAATGCTCCCCAGGGTATTATGTAGCCCATAATATGCCTTGTATCCCAGTTATTAAGAAACAGTAATGTACTAGTACGACATAATAAGATTAATAGCTAAGTAAAACTGTACGAATGTACAAGGTGGGCCCCGAAACTTGAAGTTCCTTACTATTTCGAATAACAACCCAACATATAATATCCAATTCATGGCAACACATGCCCAATACTATATCTAAAAGACATATTAATCATAGTTGCTGAGCCTGGGTGACATTCAAGTAGGTAATTGACAGTTAATTGTGACAATTGTAGGTTTAAAACTTAGTATTACAACTTACATAATAAAGTTAATTGTTCTTAACAAGCATAGAAAAAAAAACATTATTTTAGTGTATGGTGACTGATGTAGATATGCAAATGCACAGAGCAATATCTGAAAATGCGTTCAGATTTCATTAACTGGGTAGGAAAGTTTAGGTAAGAACAACTTTCGCTGTATCGTTCTAACTTGTTTAGATTAGTTGCAGCCTCTGATAGTTTTTAAAATTAAATGAGCCATATGATGCCGTGTATCATTATAGCTTGTTTAGGTTAGTTGCAGCCTTTGGTATTTTTTTTACATTGAATACCCCATAAAATTGTTTTGGAATCACTTATCACATTCATGCCCGAAGGTCGATTTTTGATCATGGGCAATAGGCTGGACCTTATACTGCAGTCTTACCAAATATTGAGTACTTATCCTACTGTTGGGTTGCAGTTTCAGGAAGGGGCTTCAAGTTTCGTGGCCCACTCTGTTTATATTTCATCTGTATGTATAACTCGATTTTTAAAAATGTTGTAGTTTACAACTTAAATATGCTTCATATTTTTGAGATACGAAGATATGTAGTTAATTTTTGTTGTAATCTACGTTTTAGAGAAAAAGAAGGTGTTTGCAGGGTTTGCTGATTTTTAGTTTATAGTGATTAGTTTTGAAAAGTGGATTAGGTATTTATATGAGCTACAACGACCTGCCTTACAATTTTGAATATTCGTGAAAGCCACTGGTTTAATTTAAGGGTATACTTTAACAAAAAAATTAGATTCAATTTTGTTCACTTGCACCCAACACATATTCGTTTGTGAAGCCATAACGGTTACAGTGACGTATAGTTTCTAATACAATACAGTTTTGTATTCAGCTAGCTAAAATTATAGAAATGTAGTTGAAGATGTGCTAGTATGGCAATAGAAAATATGCAGTAAAAACTAATTATATTTTCAAATAGTATATTATGATACTAGTGTATAAGTACGCCTTTAAACCACGTGCGACGAGTATAAGAGCACGACGCGCTAGCGTGTATCATAAGCTATTTTTTCTACTATCGTAACAGAAATATAAAAACTTAGTTCGGTGACACTTTTTCCGCCACATTGTGTTAGATATTCTAGGTTATGATGACATTCAAACTTACGGCAAAGCGTTTTTTAATAAATTATTAAAAGACGCCTCCAATGGCAACGTCTTAAAAAGACGTAATTCGAGTGCTAATATTAAGAGTGCTATAAACGTCACTTTTGACACAAGAAACTGTGCAAAAAGTTGTAATTTTGATACGATCGTACAAAAAAGACCTTTTTTTTTAATTTCTCTAATGATTTTAACCTTTTTGAATAGTAAAGAACACAGACAATTTTTTAAAGCAAATATTTTATTTCTTTTCAGTCGCCTAAAGATCTGTACTATACATTTAGTACTAAAATAAAACTTATCTAGTCTAAATACTTATAGGTATTACTAAAGAGAAAAGCCTAGTCAGGGATATACAATGTTTTGTGATCTGAAAGTTATTGAAAATAAAATGTATTTAATCGAATGGAGCCTATTACTTAAATGATTAATATTTTAGTTTGATATTTGCAGATTTTACGTGTTTTTAATATGGAATGAGTCATTTTCTTCTTAAATTGATGTAAAATACGAAATTGTTAAATTATTTTAAATAATGTCTCGGCAGTTATTTGTAAATATTGTATCAATGTTAATAGTATTCCATTGTATGTAAACTATGCCATACACATGGCAATATGCAGGATAAAACAATTTACATACAATTGGACCCAATGAGTGAAATTTTCCATAAAAACAAGAAATTTTACAGTTCAGCATTTTCCAAGAACTACCTTTATTTTTGTGGTTTTATGAATGGTTTCGTCGGTTATGGTATGTATATTATAATACTATTTTCAAGTTTAAGTTTATAATAGTTTAGATACGTTACTGCCATCATTGTACAAACGAATTCGTAGTTTTGAATTCTCGTTTGTGTTTTAAAATAAAATAAAATACTTTAGTTATTGTAGCTGAGTTACTATACTTCCTTCCTATTTTATATTTCACTTCACATGCGAATAATGAAGAAAGAAAATTAGTATACAAAAGTAAAATTGACGATTTGCAAAAGATTTTAGTTGCAATAAGTGAACCGAGAGAAGAGCTGCGAGAGAGCAATGTAGAAGTGAAAAAATTAAGAGATAAGAGGCTCACAAGAAGAGATGGCACGTAAAGAGGCAAAAAGGCACTAAGAGGTAAAATTGACACGCCAGAAGAAGAGACTTTACAAGCAAGAACGAGAAAAGGAGGAAAATAATAGTATGATACTTAAAGAGATAAAATTTGAAAAACAAAAAAATTTGAAGCTAGAAATAAACGTGACCAGTTGGCTGAGTGGCCAGGCGGCAACCTTCTTTGAGAAGGGCATATAAAAACTTGTGCCACGGTATGACAAGTGCCTTTATCGCAATGGCGATTATGTAGAACTGCAGCCGAGAGGTGTACCTACATTAAATAAATGTTTCTTATTCAGTTTGTGTTTTATTTCTACCGAATTGGAGGTTGAAAAAATAGCTCTCGTATATGGAATATGTAAAGCACATACTCTAGATGGAGAAATAATCAATTAAAAGAGATGCTTGAAAAGTATAAAATTGATATTGCAGCTATACAGGAAGCCAATCAAAAAGATAACTGAATTAATGGTCGATCTTCGAGGGTTCATTTTCTTTAATAATGGGGGCCGAGAATATCGAGAATGGGTTTTATAATTAACCAGAAACTCAGAGCAAGAATTATAATTTTTAAACAAATTAGCATAGAAAGTAACATGTTGAAATTAAGAAAAATTAGTCTACTTAATATCCATGACCCACAGAGGAAAAGAAAGACGAAGAAAAAGATACATGTTATGAAAAATTGGAAGATGAACTGAAAAAACTGCCAGATATAACGTAATAATCAAACTTTGGACTCATATATTTTCAAAAATATAACACAATAGTTATTTATGCATCAAGGACGAAAAATTGGCTTTTTATGGACTATGTCTGCAATTGCTGGCCGAGGCGATAGTCGAGGCAATCAATCAGGCAAGGCCATAAGAAGCAGTTTTCGTCCGAAGTGCATATAAAATTTTTCCGTCGACCGTCATAATTTGAAAAAAAATTAAAGTGAAGTCCGAATTATAAGAATTGTTGAGGACAAAAAACGTTTGCGAACAAAAAGCGTTTACGGACGAAAAGTGTTTGTGGACGAAAAGTGTTTACGGACAAAAAGTGTTTACGGACGAAAAGCGTTTGCGGCTGTAAAGTGCGGCCGTAAAGTGTTTGCGGACGAAAAGCATTCGCGAACGAAAAGCATTTGCGGACGAAAAGTGTTTCAGGACGAAAAATTAATGGTGTCCAAAAAAGTGACATTTTTGGTACGTAAATGCGTCCGTAAAATCACATTTTATAGGGGGGTCGACGGAAAAGAACTTTTTTCTTATTTTTCTCTACTCGGGAGTATCCCTTAACAAGGGTCTTGGACACAACATCCACTGGTCACAACGTCCACCATCTAGTATGGCCGCCATGTTGGACACAACATCCTCCGCTATTTTTGGTCATAACGTCCACCCTGGTCACAACGTCCACCGCCATAACGCCCACTCTGGTCACAACATCCACCGTCGCATTTGGTCATAACGTCCACCTTGGACACAACGTCCACCGCCATAACGCCCACTCTGGTCACAACGTCCACCGTCGCATATGGTCATAACGTCCACCTTGGACACAACGTCCACCACCATAACGCCCACTCTGGTCACAAGGTCCACCTTTACATTTGGTCATAACGTCCACCCCTATTTTTGGTCATAACGTTTACCCTGATCACAACGTCCACCGCCATAACGCCCACTCTGGTCACAACGTCCACCGTCGCATTTGGTCATAACGTCCACCTTGGACACAACGTCCACCGCTACAACGCCCACTCTGGTCACAAGGTCCACCTTTACATTTGGTCATAACGTCCACCGCTATTTTTGGTCATAACGTCCACCCTGGTCACAACGTCCACCGCCATAACGCCCACTCTGGTCACAACGTCCACCGTCGCATTTGGTCATAACGTCCACCTTGGACACAACGTCAACCGCCATAACGCCCACTCTGGTCACAAGGTCCACCTTTACATTTGGTCATAACGTCCACCGCTATTTTTGGTCATAACGTTTACCCTGGTCACAACGTCCACCGCCATAACGCCCACTCTGGTCACAACGTCTACCGTCGCATTTGGTCATAACGTCCACCTTGGACACAACGTCCACCGCCACAACGCCCACTCTGGTCACAAGGTCCACCTTTACATTTGGTCATAACGTCCACCGCTATTTTTGGTCATAACGTCCACCCTGGTCACAACGTCCACCGCCATAACGCCCACTCTGGTCACAACGTCCATCGTCGCATTTGGTCATAACGTACACCTTGGACACAACGTCAACCGCCATAACGCCCACTCTGGTCACAAGGTCAACCTTTACATTTGGTCATAACGTCCACCGCTATTTTTGGTCATAACGTCCACCCTGGTCACAACGTTCACCGCCATAACGCCCACTCTGGTCACAACGTCCACCGTCGGATTTGGTCATAACGTCCACCTTGGACACAACGTCAACCGCCATAACGCCCACTCTGCTCACAAGGTCCACCTTTACATTTGGTCATAACGTCCACCGCTATTTTTGGTCATAACGTCCACCCTGGTCACAACGTCCACCGCCATAACGCCCACTCTGGTCACAACGTCCACCGTCGCATTTGGTCATAACGTCCACCTTGGACACAACGTCAACCGCCATAACGCCCACTCTGGTCACAAGGTCCACCTTTACATTTGGTCATAACGTCCACCGCTATTTTTGGTCATAACGTCCACCCTGGTCACAACGTCCACCGCCATAACGCCCACTCTGGTCACAACGTCCACTGTCGCATTTGGTCATAACGTCCACCTTGGACACAACGTCCACCGCCACAATGCCCACTCTGGTCACAAGGTCCACCTTTACATTTGGTCATAACGTCCACCGCTATTTTTGGTCATAACGTCCACCCTGGTCACAACGTCCACCGCCATAACGCCCACTCTGGTCACAACGTCCACCGTCGCATTTGGTCATAACGTCCACCTTGGACACAACGTCAACCGCCATAACGCCCACTCTGGTCACAAGGTCCACCTTTACATTTGGTCATAACGTCCACCTTGGACACAACGTCCACCGCCACAACGCCCACTCTGGTCACAAGGTCCACCTTTACATTTGGTCATAACGTCCACCGCTATTTTTGGTCATAACGTCCACCCTGGTCACAACGTCCACCGCCATAACGCCCACTCTGGTCACAACGTCCACCGTCGCATTTGGTCATAACGTCCACCTTGGACACAACGTCCACCGCCATAACGCCCACTCTGGTCACAACGTCCACCGTCGCATTTGGTCATAACGTCCACCTTGGACACAACGTCAACCGCCATAACGCCCACTCTGCTCACAAGGTCCACCTTTACATTTGGTCATAACGTCCACCGCTATTTTTGGTCATAACGTCCACCTTGGACACAACGTCCACCGCCATAACGCCCACTCTGGTCACAACGTCCACCTTCGCGTTTGGTCACAACGTCCACCGCCATAACGCCCACTCTGGTCACAACGTCCACCTTGAACACAACGCCCACTTTTGTTTTACTTGTTATTTAATCAGCCGTTAACTGCCTTTTTTAATGCTTTTTGAGTGGTCCTATGTTTAGAATTTGAATATGTTAATTTTAGGCTATTTTATGTATTTTTTAATCAATGTATAGTTTCAACTATTTTCTCCTCATTATTGATGATTTTCTCTCTATTTTGTGATGGTTTTTGTCTAGTGTATGTATTTCCAGCTCGTTTCTCATATAAATCGGTATACTAATAATAAGGGTCTCATTTTGACACTAAATATACCTAAGATTAATTGGTTTGCGATACCCCTCATTCGAAAAAAAAACGTTTCCTTATTGTTTATTGTACTAGTAGGTAAGTATTAGAAGTGCCTAAAAACTAAAAATAAAAATGTAGGTAGACGTCACTGAAAAAACGTTCTACGTGTTATCATTAGTAATTTAACAAGGGCGAGACCAGCACGATAACTCAAAAACCGTATACGGTCGCGTCGTTTAGTATTAATAACTTATTGGATAATGTTAATTTTGCATAAAAATATTAATTTAAAAATTTAGATATTCCCCTCACTTACATTTGGGAATACATATCTAACATTTAAAATTAATATTTTTATGCACAATTTATATTATCCAATACGTTTTGAACACTAAACGACGAGGAAAATTATTTTCTCTTTAATTTAGTACCACTACCATTTTTTCCATAAAAATGGTGACCAGGAATATGTATAACCGTGATACGCCATGTAAATTGCCTATGTTTAGAGGTATGACCAACCACCCGGTATATATGCTGCAAAAATTACGTATTAACTCCATGTTACGTTATTAAGAGCCACATTCTGAGTAGGAAAAAAGTTATACAAAAATTCCTTGTATTATATTTTCGTAGATATAGCGAGGTTTTATTAATTTCAAAACTAGCAGAACTGGCAACATTGTTTCAACGGATTTGCATTAAACTTGTTGCAAGTATATTAAACATAATTTCGGATTGACAGACGGATATAATCAAAATATCCAACTTCCGGTTTTACTGGAAATGTCATTAACTTTGATTTTTAAAGATATCACCCTATATATTTTGTTTTTCGGAATCTAAGGATCAAACTACATACGACAGTGATGCCAAATTTGCTTAGGTATTACACAATCATATTTTCAAAATGTATTAATTAACCATCTTTCAGTTTTAAACAAATATAAAGTAGGGCATAGTGCACATCGTTAGACTGGTAATTACATTTTCTCTCTAATAGCACGATGGCTCTTGGTAGGTGCCATTTTTCAAAAAATACGTTCAGCAAATGTTAGCCGTGTAGAAAGTTTAATTACATATTTTCATCGTAGCCAATCAAATTTGTAAAACTGATGTTGCACTGCCATTTCAACCACCGCACATTGAACATCTGGAAAGATATCAGTGTTTAGGATTTGATTTCACACAAACTGCATTGGTTAGATAAACTATTGTTTTCTTTTTTTAATTGATTTTAAGTTGCGTTAGTGAAGTTCTCTATTTCTGATGATGTGATGTTCATTAAATTACTTATTTCTTCATTAGTTACTGGGCATAAAAATATGGTCGAATTATCTGGGGGAACATTTTCATAATTCATGTATTGATTGTTTAATTTATTTTTTTATCCTAAGTAGGTACATCAGCCATAGCTTTACCAACCCCACTGAAATATCCATTGAATTTATCAGCGATTTCCTTTTCATTCTGGAGCTGTGTATTCTTTTTTGATGTATTTTTTTTATGATAGATTTACAAGCACTAACATTCATACTGTAGTTTACAGTTTTCTAGAGGTCTCCCTCGTCAGAAGTTTTACTTATATGTTCAGTATAATAATTACACTTAGCTGTTCTTATTCAAGTTGTTAATATATTGTATTAATTTTTATAAGTTTATCGCATTTCTATATTCAAAATCGTTGTGTAACGTGATATTTTTACCATAGTTTATCGCATGTCATAAACTAATGCACTACATTTCTATATTCAAAATCGTTGAGTAACGCGGTATTTTTCACCATAGCAACCATTACAGCATATCCTCAAATTTGACAAAGACTTACAGTGCCACCAACAATACATTTCAGAGCGATGTTCGAGAACCACGCCTGATCACACTGGTGGACATCCTTGTTTTCCATTGTGAGAATGAGAGAGTTGACCGACACACCAGTGCGATGGTGCGACATTGTCGAACACAGCCCTGTACTGCCAAACAAGGTCCGTAAATGTAGCAAGATTGGAGATATATGTCATCTCAATAACCGCCATTTTCGTGCTCACTGACAATGAATTTTTGGCAAAGCCGTCGCGATTAGAGTGAGAAACGTCACAGCTGATCATATAACTTTGAACTGCTCTAACCACTCAAGACCTGGTTTTCCTTTATTTGGTTTTCCCGCTGACTAAAAAGGAAAGAAATCTGGGTTTAACATTTATTACACTGTAAGGTTTAGATTTCCTGCTATTTGGCGCCATTTTCGTGCCCACTGTATAGTGGAAATACATGGGATGACTTATATTTAAAATCTTGTTATATTTACGAACCTTGCTGCCAAACGCATAACATATACTGGAACTGCTTATTGTGCTTCGGTACATAGAAAAAAGTTCTGCTCAGCCTGGTTACGTTTTAACGTTTAGTGTCACTTTTATAATAAATAAATAAGTATAAGGAACACGTTAGAAAAGTGATTTTATTACTCGCTGCTCGCTGACGCTGACGCTTCTACTCAAACCAGCCATACTTGTTCAATAAAATATCAATATATTGCATTGATATTTTCAGTCGTAATTCATTTTTTCGGGTTTTTATTAATTTTTGTTCTAACTGTTTTGTCTTTTAATAATAGATTTTTACAGTTATTTAACAAAGGATATATTTTTCAGTTGCTAAATTAGGATTTGGTTCAGAGCACAACTGATCCCAATTAACTCGAGTAACATGTTTAATATACTTATCCAGATATCCTTGTCAAATATTTTAATAGTCCTATTTGTTTGTGTGTTACCTTTAATGTTTCCTCCTTCCCTAAACCGAAACAGTTGATAGTGTAGCATAATGCTTTGTGATATACGTTTCTTATGATCTCATTCTGTAATATAAAAAATTTAAATAAAATACATGACCGCTAAAATAGTAGTTTGTATACCAAGACATTGAAGTTTAGCTTTTTATCACGAATGTGGTTTTAGTTGCCGAGGACCGTAGGGCCAAGGCAAATAAATCACATGAGGGATGAAAAGGAACTTCAGTGCCGAGGAGTACATTATGTTTTATTTGAAATCGAGAAATCGTGAAATTACAACATTTTAACCAATATTTGTAGATTATGTTAACGTCGGTTGACGTCTGTCACCTCGCCACCTATAAAAAAGGCGTAAAACAATGGATTACTTTAATGCCGATATCTAGTATTTTAATGACGATTTCGAGGTATTTTAATGCCGATTTCAAATAATAGTAGTTTATTTGAAATCGGCAGTGAAGTACGCTGAAATCGTCATTAAAATACGAGAAATTGGCAGTGAAGTAATCCATTGTTTTACGACTTTTTTTAGGTGGCGAGGCGACAGATAAACGTCAGCCAACGTTAACATAACCTACAAAAGTTGGTTAAAATGTTGTAATTTCACGATTTCTCGATTTCAAATAAAACATATTGTACACCTCGGCACTGAACTTTCTTTTTATTCCTCATGTGGTTTATTTGCCTTGGCCCTACGTGCCTCGGCAACTAAATCCACATTCGTGATAAAATGTTAAACTTCAGTGCCTTGGTATACAAACTACTATTGTATACCAAGGCACTGAAGTTGCCGAGGCCCGTAGGGCCAAGGCAAATAAACTACATGAGGGATAAAAAGGAACTTCAGTGCCGAGTTGTACACTATGTTTTATTTGAAATCGAGAAATCGTGAAATTACAACATTTTAACCAACATTTGTAGGTTATGTTAACGTCGGTTGACCACTTACTTTAATGCCGATTTCAAATAAAGTGAGTTTTTAATCCGGTTGGTGTATAAAAAATTACCGAGACGAAACAAAAGTAAATTTTAAAGGAAACTATATCATAGATTTATGAAGAAACTGCTACAATCTACAAAAGCATTTTCTGGAATTGGGTGCTGTACTGAGTTTATTGTTAATTAATTACATCATGTGAATTGGATAACGGGCGTTGCATTTATTGGTAGTGTGCCTTATCGAATTTCTTGTTAGAGTAAACATCTTGCGAATTGGATAAAATGTTTTTCATTTACTGGTATTGTACTTCGTCGAGATTCTTATTGGAGTGGACGTCTTGTGAATTGGACCTCATCGATATTGTTGTTACTGGGTTGTGGACAGGAGACATTGCAGTTACTGGTAGTAGATCTTGTCAAGCTTATTGGTGAAAGTAACGAGTATCCTGCATATTTTCGTGGAGGACGTTTGCAGTTACTGGTAGTTGATTGCATCTATACTTGGGTTACTGCTCAGATGAAAAACTTCTACCATGAGATAAAAAAAAAGATTCTGAGCAGGCCTTGATACGTTTGGCAGTACTGAAGTGTATTGTCAGTCTATGTCAAATTCGAGATTTGCAGGTTAAGTTTTACGTCAGTCTGTCAACAAACAAAACCTAACCTTTTAATCTCGAATTTGACATACACTGACAATACACTTCAGTACTGCCAAACGTATAACACATATCAAGGCCTTCTCAGAATAATTTTTTTATCTCATGGTATAAGCAGATGGTACGCTTGGATTAGTGAAGAGGCAGATTGAATTGTTTGGACAGGTGACAACTGCAGGTATTTGTTGAAAGAGCTAAAAGTAAAGCATTAATTAAGTACAGTGAAGTAATTATAAAAGGGAACTACTTAAAATTTTCAAGTTTATTGAATGATAAACCTTGTAACAAATATGCTTTTGACTGATTTTCTACTTTCATAGTCATTTGACATTGACAATTATTATCAAACTATCATAGAATTTTTGAAGTAAGGTTTCATTGAACAAAACTATTTTTCAAATGTCATAATCATCTTTATAATGCATGAATCGACTGATTTAAATGTAATTGTGCTGATAGAGCTAGAAATATTTAATACACCAATAATCAATAATTTATACAAAAGGGCATATAATTTACATAAATTTATCTAATACCGAAATTTGTTATAAACTGGGAAATTAATATCATACAGCGTTATAGTAATATATTGTATGCAAATTTCAACTATCTGGTTCTTTTCGGTAACAAATTATTATCTTTATCTTACACATTTCTAACATGAGATACACTTCGTTCTTTTAGTTTTTAACGAAATGCCAGAACGATTTTCCATTTTCATTATACTATTTACATATCTCAAGACCAAACTGCTCTGATGTTTTCTTTTGGCTTCTTTCACAGATTCCTTAACTTTATGTCTGTTTCTTATGTACAACTCTTTATATTTTACATACCTAATTCGTCTATGTTATTTTCTTCTTAATGTTTTATTCATATCATCATCATTCCACCAGACTGTTTTTGTAAGTCCACAGTTTAATATTAAAGTTTTACATGCCTATTTTATGACTTCCTGCAATATTTTCCTTCGTATTTATTGCATGTTTCTCAGAATGTATCCACACAATTTTTCTTTTTGAGACGCTGTAATGTATGAAACCCTTTAGATTTCTCTGCATTCCTTGTAACCCGGATTTAAAATAATAAAAAGTAACTCTAGAGAAGTAGGTAGCAAACTCTTCAAAATTCGAGAACTGTATACTAAGTTGGTCTTATACCCGCGACATTTATATGAACTTTGAAGACTAATATTATGATTTATTGTTGCAGTATGTAGAAGGTATAGGATACTTATTAGAGTAAGTGTAATCAATGCATACCAGCAGCTTATTTCGCTTAGGAATCCAGCAAGTTATTCTGCGGCGTTGCAAGAGTTATCACGTAGCATTAAAAGAAAAATCTGATCTGAAACATGCTGTACGTGAAGCCGAAAAAATAGTCGGATATCCCACTTCGTTTTTGAATCTACGATGGCTGCTGACAGATGAACTCGCACATGTTGCGTTACACTTTCGGAAATTAATTGGCACCAATCACCCTCTATTGGAAACTTCAAGGTAGATAATCACTAGCAAACAACTTCACATAAGTTTCTAACAAAATATAAACTTTAGGAAGCTCTTCTTTAGAACCTCAACTTCTTCACCTGCATGGGGCTTGATTGTCCTCCTCATATCAAAAACTGGCGGACTAAATGCAATTTTTTCAGAAAATGAGAAAGATATAACTGCCGGTGTATTGAACAGCCAGCGTGCCTTAGCCGAGGTGACGGAAATGATACGTACAAGCAACTTGATTCACAGGAGCCTGTTGAATATCGACGCCAGCATGAAACATGACATTTTGGAGCTGAATTTCGACAATAAGATCTCTCTTCTTAGTGGCGATTATTTATTGAGCAAGAGTTTTTATGAACTTGCTTGTTTAAAGAATCAAAAAATAAATGAGATGATTTCATCGGCGTTACGTGATCTAGTCGATGCAGAATTTATGGGCCCCCGAGACTGCCAAGAAAAACCACTTCCGAGTAAACCTGAGCATCTTAACAAAAGTATTGAAATCGCCGATCATTTTGGCACTGAACCTTACAACGTTAACGAAGTCCTAGGTAACCCACCTGCTGAATGGACTTTAAGAAATATATTGGGGGGTGCAAGTTTGTTGGGGAAATCGTGTCAAGGCACTTTAAAACTTGCAAACCACCCAGAACACGTGCAGGAGCTTGGTTATTTGTTTGGTAAGAATGCAGCTCTTGCCTGGCAGGCTAAAGTCGACCGAGAGGCATTTGCGCCTGGTGTATCAGGGGCTTTTAGCCTTGTCAGTGCTCCAGTCATGTTGCACTTACAATTTGATCCTAATTTGTACGAGAAAATTGAAAAAGGTCTAGGCAACACCTTAGATGTTGATTTTAATGATCTGAGATGTATAATTAAAGGTGGCCCTGGCTTGGAAGGTGCAAAAAAATTGCAGAAGCATTTTTCTTTGGAAGCATTGGCATTGTTGAGTAAATTTCCAAACTCTGATGCTCGTGTTGCGTTAGAAAATATTATCCATACTATGCTATAACAGAAGCAGCATCGGTTATTTTAGATTATTTTTCATAACAGGATTCTCACGTTTGAATATCCAAGAGATCTTTTAAGTGTACTTTAATAGGAATTCTTAGATTCAGTTTGATGCACTGTTATCCGATGGATTTTTATTTGTAAAGTCATCATAGTTACAGTGTCATGTTGCTTTGGGCCTAATATAGTCATACGATTTTTATTCTAGCTCATCAAAATTATAGTAATGTAGTTGATGATTTGTTAGCATTATGCCGATAAAATACAGTAAAAATGAAGCATTCTGTTGATTCACTATAGAAACTATATTTTATTTGATACTCTTTAATCCTCTAATGATAACAACTTTTTTGTATATTAAAAAACAAAGGTATAAATATTTTATTAGTTTTTCAATGCAAATTATATTTTTAGTTGTTTACGCTTCTGTTTTATAGTTACCTAGTACTGAAAACTGAACTAACAATAAATCTAGTCGAAATACTTATAGAACTGTGTGATATGGAGATATTACTAAATAAGGGCATTTAGCTGTTTTGTGATCTGAGGGTCATTAAAAGTAGAAATATTTAATTATTTAATGCAATCGAATCGAGTCGTAGCAAATATATAACTTAAATTGCTAATAATAATTTATTTTAAAAGTTGAGGATTTCTATTTGTTTCTTATATGCTATCATACTTTTTCTTCTTTAAAATATTATACAGGGTGTTATGGAAATCAGTGCAAATATTTTAACCCGTAATAGAACTCGCTAAACTGAACAACTTCTTCATTTATCATTTTTTCGAAACCGCCCCCAAAACTGAGTTAAAATTCAAAACAGTTTTACTCTAAAAATGCATACCCGCCTATGGAATAATATTGTAATTTAAACGCACACTGATAAAACATATAGTTCACATCTGGTCACCAACGTTCCTTATCAATTGAGGTAGGTAAGTTATTGACCGCATGTTTTTTGTGGAAGAATTTGATGCGAATAGATCTTTAAGTTGTTTAGTCAATATGTATCTTTAATGTTGTGTTAATTGTTCAATAAATACATTTTAAAAGGATTTGTTGTTTGGGAAGCTTTCACATTGTCTAAAGTAAGTAACTTTGCATTTTCCGTATATATACATGATATCGCACCTCAAGACTAATAATTAACTTTATAAAAAATATCATACCTCAAATGTAATGATAAAGTACCTAAATGTTAAAGCATTATATAAACGAGGTGGCCAGTTAACAGATCTACGAAATGGATCCACGAAATCGATCTGCTAACTGGCCACCTCGTTCGTGCGATTTGGCGCCATTAGATGATTTTCTTTAGGGATATGTAAAGTCGCATGTCTACGCCGATAAACTGGAAACAATTGAGAGCTTGAAAGCCAACATTCGACGCGTTATTGCCGAAATACAGCCTGATGTACTACGAAGAGTGTGTGAAAACTGGACTTCCAGATTACGCCATGGACGTGTGGCGATCAAAATAGCAGGCGAAAAAGGGCGGCTTAGAAAAAACAACTCTAATTAATATTGTCCTGTCAATCACAAAATGTATTTTCAATAAATAAGATATTTGATGTGAGAAACGTAATTATTAGTAGAATAAGTGCGTCTTCTCCATAGTGGTGACCCCGAAGAGAACACAGACTTTTCGTACATCGTGCGTTCCTTTAAAAAATCGACAATTTTCGTGGAATTCACTGACATTAATCGCATATGATAGTGCAATGGAACAAATCGAAGAGCAGCTCAGACATCTTCAACAGGAACAACTAAGACTCCAGCAAACGATGATTCCACCTGCAGAACCTCGAGAAAACACTAGTGTTTTCAGAGTAAGTCCAAAGTTTCCACCGTTTTGGCCCGAGCAGCCAGCTGTTTGGTTCGCTCAAGTTGAATCGCAGTTCGCTCTTTCTGGAATTACACAGGACAGTACTAAGTTCCATTATGTAGTTTCAAGCTTGGACAATCGTTGCGCTGCAGAAGTGAGGGACATTATAACAAGTCCACCTGCAGACAATCGTTATTTGTACCTAGGAACAGAACTAATCAAGAGGATGTCGCAGTCAGCGGAACAGCGAGTACGAACATTATTAAGTGATGCCGAACTAGGAGACCGGCGACCTTCGCAATTTCTTCGGCACTTGCATACCCTCGCAGGAGATATCCAGGTACAAGACAACCTTTTACGTACTTTATGGCTGCAGCGATTGCCACCAAACCTCCAAGCAATTCTTCAGGTACAAAGCGAACTCGCCTTGGACAAGTTAGCCGATTTAGCTGACAAGGTAGCTGAAGTATTACCATATCCATTGCCCACCACACATCAAACTGCTAGTGTAGCATCAGTAGCTATTGACAATCTAACCAAACGATTAGATGATCTTGCCCGTCAGTTAGCGGATATTAAAACTGCAATTTCGTCAAATAGTTCTCAATATCGATCTCGCAGTCGATCGCAATCGCGATTTCGAAGAAATCAATCACCAGCACCTCAAAGTTCCCAGAAAAGTGACGTATGCTGGTACCATCGAAAATTTAACAATTTAGCAAAGAAATGCACCGCTCCATGCAGTTTTTCGTCAAACTCCAGCGGCAACCAGTAACGGCGGCGGATGGTTGTCAGAAGAGTTCAAGCCGCCTTCTTGTAACAGATCGGACAAGCAAGCACCAGTTTTTAGTCGACACTGGATCCGATTTATGCTGTTTCCCATCAAAACTTCTTCCTGAAAAGCATCCAAACACAAATTACGAACTCAGCGCTGCGAACAGCACTACGATCAAAACCTATGGAATCATAAATCTACGCCTAAATTTTGGACTTCGGCGAGATTTCATCTGGCGCTTTGTAGTAGCAGACGTCTCTCTCCCTATCATTGGTGCAGACTTTCTATCGTACTACAACTTGTTGCCAGACTGTCACAACCAACGCTTTCTGGATGGTATTACAGGTTTAACCGTCCCCGGCCAGACTTTTCAAGAACATCATTCAAGTATTAAGGCGTTAGCGCAAGAAACTGACTCTTACAGTATCTTCGATGAATTTCCAAGTCTTATCAAGCCTTCTGGAACTCCTAGAGAGGTACGACACAATACCTTACATTATATTCGCACAGTTCCAGGCCCTCCAGTTTTTTGTCGACCACGTCGTCTTGCTCCCGACCGCCTGCAAATCGCCAAGACAGAAACGACGTTCAGAAGGACCTTGGGCATCCCCGCTTCATCTTGTACCAAAGAAGAACGACGGCTGGCGCCCATGCGGTGATTACAGAGCACTCAATGCGCGCACAATCCCAGATAGATACCCAGTGCGACACATACACGACTTCGCACATCGTCTTCGTGGATCCAAAATATTTTCTACGATCGACTTGGTAAAAGCGTACACTCAGATACCAGTGAACCCGGACGATATACCAAAAACGGCAATTACGACCCCTTTTGGATTGTTCGAGTTTCCATTCATGACGTTTGGTCTTAGAAATGCTGGTCAGACATTCCAACGGTTTATCGATGAAGTTATACAAGGATTTGACTTCTGTTTTGCTTACATCGACGATATCCTTATCTACAGCCGTGACGCCACTCAACATCAAGAGCATTTACGCACTCTCTTCACTCGACTCAACGAGTATGGTATATTGGTAAATCCTAACAAATGCGTTCTAGGCGCACCAAAAGTTACATTTCTTGGATACGAAGTTTCCGCTGAGGGAACCTGTCCTATTCCTGACCGAGTTGCAGCACTTCAAGACTACCCGTTGCCTCAAACAGCGAAAGGTTTACGACGCTTCTTGGGCATGATTAACTTCTACAGACGTTTCCTGCCCTCTGCGTCAGAGAATCAAGCCCCTCTCCACGCCGCAGTTGCCAACTTGAGCGGTAGTCAACCAGTATCCTGGACACCGGTTTTAGAACAAGCATTCATAGCTTGTAAAGAGAGCCTCAGCAACGCCACACTGCTTGCCCATCCTGCTCACGGCTCACATCTAGGACTTTTCACAGACGCCTCTTCCACATCCGTTGGTGCATGCCTGCAACAATATGTGGACAACGCTTGGCAACCGCTAGCGTTCTCTTCTAAGAAGCTCAATAAGAAACAATCAGAATGGCCTGCTTATTACCGAGAACTTTTAGGTGTGTACGAAGCTGTACAACATTTTCGGCACATTCTGGAAGCACAACACTGTACGATTTATACGGACCACAAACCGCTGACATATGCTTTCCAACAAAAACGAGAAAAACTTCCTCCAGTTGAACTCAATCAGCTTTCATTCATAGCTCAATTTACTACAGATATTCAACACATAGATGGCAAATCTAATGTAGTGGCAGATGCAATGTCTCGGATAGAAGCAGTAACCAGTATTCATCAGCTAGATCTTGTAGCACTCGCACAATCTCAGACGGATGATCCTGAACTCCACAGTCTTCTAGATGGTGGCTCATCACTCCGCCTAGAACAAGTTCCAATCCCTGGCAGTAAGATCAAGATATACTGTGATACATCAACTAACAAGCATAGACCTTTTGTCACAACTATGTATCGTCGAATCGTTTTTGATTCTCTTCATGGCCTAAGTCATCCTGGCGTTAAAGCAACAACAAAACTCGTGTCAGAACGCTTCGTATGGCCTAACATGAAGAAAGATTGTAATTCCTGGACTCGATCCTGTCAACACTGTCAGCGTTCAAAAGTTTCGAGACATGTGATGACTCCTGTAGGAACTTTTCAACTGCCTCAAAATCGATTCCAACAGGTACATCTAGACATAATTGGTCCATTGCCCATGGTAAGAAATTATCGCTACTGCCTTACAGTAATAGACAGATACTCCCGGTGGCCTGAAGCCTGGCCACTTGAACGTATTACTGCACAAGAAGTCACAGAAGGTTTCCTATCATGCTGGATTTCCAGATTTGGCTCACCTTCTCAAATCACTACTGATCAAGGTCGCCAATTCGAGTCTGAACTATTTAAATCACTGGGAATAACAATTGGATTTAAACGCACAAGAACAACGAGTTACCACCCATGCTCAAATGGAATGGTCGAGCGATTTCATCGACACCTCAAAGCTGCTCTCATGTGCCACCCAGAACTTACTTGGCTCGAAGCTTTGCCAATAGTTCTCCTTGGCATTAGAAGTGCCTTCAAAGAGGACTTACAAACCTCATCAGCAGAAATCGTTTACGGAGAACCTCTACGTCTCCCAGGAGAAATGTTGAGTAAAGCTGCTGTCGATGCAGAACAACCCGGTGATGTTTATGATTTCCTAAACCATCTAAGAAATCAGATGGCACGACTTCGACCAGTCCCTGCATCTCACCACGTTTCCCCTAAAATATTTATATTCAAGGACTTAGCCACATGTACTCACGCATTTTTAAGAGACGACCGAGTTCGCCCTTCTCTGCAACCTCCATACACTGGCCCGTATCAGATCATATCTCGAGACGAAAAAACTATGATGTTACGTATACGAGACAAGGATGTTTGCGTCAGTCTCGATCGAGTGAAGCCAGCATACATCGAAGATAATAAAAGCGAAAACACAACCAATACCCAGAAGGACTATGTGACCCGATACGGACGGAAAGTTCATTTCAACTTAGGACATCTCTTCTCCGTAGGGGGGTGATGTGGCGATCAAAATAGCAGGCGAAAAAGGGCGGCTTAGAAAAAACAACTCTAATTAATATTGTCCTGTCAATCACAAAATGTATTTTCAATAAATAAGATATTTGATGTGAGAAACGTAATTATTAGTAGAATAAGTGCGTCTTCTCCATAGACGTAATGCCAAAAAATTATCTTTTAAATAAAGCCAAATTCATGGTTATTAAAAACATTTTTCTGTGTTTTATTTCAATTTAAAGTTCTCCGCCTCTAAAAAAACACCCTTTACTATAAACAAACTATAATATTAGAAATTCTAAGAAGAAGAAGGCGAACAACTACGAGCAACAGGATAATCTTTGGTTCATAAACGGCTGGATGTTTTTGGAGCTGGACTGCGGTGGAGCCTTGGTTGATGTTAAAGGTTGGTGCTGTGGAATCTAGAGGGTGATTTGGATATGGACTGCGGTAAAGTCGCTTTTGATGTCAAAGAGGAAAACTAGTCTTCAGTGTTCCGATGTAGGTCGTCCTTGCGGTTTGGTTGAGGATTGGAGTAATCACAAGTACACCTGGGCTTGATTTGGATATGGATTCTATTCATCTAATCAGTTTGGCTTGCTGATTGGAGCCATCACAGTTAAGTGAGGCAGTATCTGCTGTGCGGAGTAGTGGAACTACAAAGGGGCAATTAGCATAGCTGTCGTTATAAATGGTTGAGAGGAACGTGACTTACCTGGCTGTTCCTGAGCACAATGGTGAGTAGGCAATTCGTGCCTAGCTGGACTGAGGCAGATAGAAGGAAAATTTAAGTGGAAGACGTAACAGGTATATGTAAATGTAAATAAACATTAAAATGTCACAAAAGTGAGTGTTTAAGAAAGATATTGACAAGAAGTACTAATCATTTATTTTTATTTGAAAGCAAATCAAATGTAAAAATATGAATTTTTGTTTACCTTTCAAGATTATGGTTTAACATTGACAGTTGACAGAAGTGTCAGTTGACATAATTCTTATATTACCAAATAATTATGAAGTGTAATTTTTCTGTAATGCCAAATTACAATCAAAACGATAACAAAGATTAATAATGCAAACATTTAATAATATTTCATTAAGCTTGAACCTAACCTGATTTAAGAGTTAAATGTCCTACCGAAGCTAGAAAAATAAATACATTAAATAAGAAATAATTTAAACCAGGCATATCTGCATAAATTAATGGGCCAAAAAAGTTTTTTTTCTGGCTAAAGTCTTGCTCGATTAAACGATTAGAAGCATTTTGAGTAGAATTTAAACTTCCTCAAGTTCATGGTGGCGTTTGTTTACAACGAAATTCAATTTGTATTTCAGGTAACGTGTCTGTTTATAGAAAATGAAAATAATAAAGGGTGTCACCGCGGAATGCTCTAATACACAATAGTTTCACATGAGAACAAATGCACGATAATCTTATAGCACTTCAATATAAGCCGGATACCGAGTTGTGAATACCCAAAACAGTCCCATAACCAATAGCGTTCAACGGGTTAGCTAAATTACTGCGGAGGAGGAAGTGACTTCCCACTAAACTGATAAAACAAAATACGGGCGTCACCAACGTGCTCATTCAACAACTCGCGAATCTAAGTTGGAAGTGATGTGGTAATCGCAACTTACACTGTACGAAGAAATCTCAAAAATACACTTATTAGACTAATACTTTTTAATAAGTTACAACTCGTTATATGAAAGACATAAACGCGGCGCAAGTGATATTTATTTTCAATAAATTTAGAGAAATAATATAAGCCGTTATTTTCTACCAAAATAAAATTAGACTCCATGATATATAATGACAAGGTAATTGGGTCGAACCCAACAACAAACCCACGACGTGTACACTTAGCGTTCACAGTATAATGTATGTAATTTCTAATTTCAAATGTAAGTTGACCACGCTACCTTGTTATGCTCGGTAGAGAGAAGACGTCGAAAGGATCTCAGAACACCAATATTTTTTGCCGTTTGCATGCTGTTTGTTGAAGTTGAAGTTTTAACGCTTATAACTAAAGAACCGTTGAAAGATGACTTACATTCTAAAAACTGCAACTAACGATAATGACAAACCATCTTTTTGAGTTTCATCGACGGCTGGGATTTTTAACCGTTAGTCAAAAAACCTTTTTTAAATTCGAGTAGTCTGAAATGTATTGGACCTTGTATGAACATACTTAAAAAGAAATCTTATGAACTTTGCCATCTCCTAGTTCGAACAAACTAATTTTTTAAAATATTTTTATATCAATAGAAAGCTCTCGACGAATAAAACATAAAACTCGCCATGTCTCAGGCCATATTTCTACATGTGGAATGAAGTGTCCTGAACTTCACTTCCTTTGCTGTACTACTAACTCGGAAACCGTGCGCGAGCGCCAAGTATTTTCTGGTATTTTAATATTATGGCAGGGTGGGGTATAAATATAATATAACAAGAATATATAAAGTACTTTTTCGTTACATTACATTTATACCAAATAAATATTATAAGCTCATAAACACATTCATGTTAATACATTTTGAATTGCTGCAAAATATTTATTTATAATAAAACAAGGTTGTGGCTGATCTGTTACATCTAGGGTCATACGAAAACAAAGTCAAGGGATCAAAGCCGTAACTAGAAACTCCAATCTATTTAATTCACAAGCCCAAATCTCGGAAATCTGTCAAACCAAATCTAGAAACTAGAAAGCCAAATCCATAATACAAAAAAGCCTTGAAACAATAGAATGTCATTAGCGCACAGAAGCTGAGCGCCGTTAGCAAGCTTACTTCTGCTGTAAATCAGTTTAACCTGCTCTCCCCAATTTTACGCAGCATAATCAGGAGGTGCAAACTTATCAAAACACATCTAAAAATGCGATAAAAATTGTAGACGAAGAAGTGGCCTACAATTGTTCAAAAACCAGTTAAAAACCTGATATCTGTACTAGATTTACCCACTGGTACCCAAATTCCATCATATCAATCAACCACAAGGAAAGGAAAAATAATGAAGAAGCATCATTTAATAAATCAGAAATCCCTATAACTGGTCAGCCGCAAAGCCTTTGACGATTTCTATAAATTATTTTTAGCTAATCCCTGTTCACTTGGCAACCCAAAACAAAACCGATCAGTCGGACAGAAGTTACTATACTACCGTGTCAACAGTCGTCAGGAATCGAACCCGATCCGGCAGCCTGAAAGTCGAGCATTTTCTCACTAGGCCATCCGCTCACGAAAAGATCACCTATATTTTGAAACTTGCATAGCCAATAATTAGCTTTAAAAGAAAAATTAAAGTGGGTTAGATCGTCAGGGTTAACTTTAGTAAATAAGGCTAACGTAGAGGTCAACGTTAAATGACCGTAACAAGAGTGTCTAAAAACGGGCTAAGAGTGCTTTGACTAGAATTTTGTTTGCGTTCTATAGGACGTAGCTTGTAGCACTTGGAGCTGTCAAATTGTTAAGCATTACCCCCATATTGCGATTAAGTGTCATATGTGTCATAATTCAATTATTGTGAGGTTATGTTTATTACCAAGTGAAAACAAAACCATCTTTTGATGTTTAATCGTGGTTCTCTGCACAGCTAAGTGTAACATAACATGCAAGACATGCTCCAACAAAAAATTTCAAAGAGCTCTTGACCTTTTTTTACTTTTTTTATTTTAAGTTATTTAATCAGCTCAGCATCTAATTTGCTATACATGATTAGGTTATATTTTTACTTGACTTATTAAACTGACATGGTAGAGATTATTATATTTATAAACAGTTTTGTTCATTAAACTAGTTACTTGAATTTAATGTTTATGATTGCGAATTGTGAGTTTGTTAAAGTAAATCTTGTGGGAGTCTTCTTTTTAGTCTTTTGTGCGTATCTTTACGACCTAGGTTAAACGTCATTGCACTAGGACACTCGTTAATTGAAGCAAAAAATTTTGTACACTGATTATTTATGTGATCTAGAATCGGCGGTACATTAAGTTCTTTGTGGAGCTGTTCATTTCTCACAAACCAAGGCGCGTTCAGTGCTATGCGAATAACTTTGTTTTGTAACACCTGGAGTTTTTTGAGATGTGTATTTGATGTGTTTCTCCATACCGGGCAGGCATAAGTTAAAATGGGTCTTAGTATTGATTGGTAGATTAATGTTATACACTCAACTCGTAGGTGTGATTTTCTGTTAATCAATGGGTACAATTTACCAAGTCTGGCATAATACTCACAGAGTTTTTATTTAATATGAAACCCCATCCTAGCGTAGAGTCAAGAAAGACTCCCAGGTATTTGATTGCCGAAACCTTGCTGTTCCATTCGATAGCGCTTTGATTTAGTCTTAAGGCAGGTAAGTTTCTGATTTGTTTCAGGGTGAAAACTTTTGCTTGCGTTTTTGTTGTATTAACTACAATTTTCCAATTGTCAAAAACCATTTACACAACTCGTCTAGGGCATTTTGAAGGTGATTTACAGCTGTTGGCAGATTAACGTTTTGAGATAAGACTGCTGCATCGTCCGCAAACATAGCCAACGTAGTGTTGGTGGTGGTTTGCAAGTCATGGACATAAATGTTAAATAATGTTGGCCCCAAAATACTTCCTTGTGGGACTCCCGCTAATATTGGTCTGCAAGTGAACAAGTTGGCAATCACTCTCACTGCGAATGTCCTGTCTGTTAAGAAGGGCGATAGTATCTTGATAAGGTAATCAGGAAATCCCAGTTTAATTATTTTATATCGCAATCCTAAGTGCCAAACTTTATCGAAGGCACTTTGAAGATCGATGAAGGCTAGCACAGTGTATTCCTTCTTTTAGAAACCTGACTCTATTGCTTCGGTGATTCGTATTAGTTGATGCGTTATCGAGTGTTTTTTTTTTTTGGAACCCATTTGGTGGTGAGGAATATAGTTTTGTTTGTTTAATATCTTGTGAATCATCTTATGTATGATTTTTTCAAGGAGTTTGGAGAGTGAAGATAATAAACTTATTGGACGATAGCTGTTTGATCTGTGCTTGTCTTTGCCAGGTTTATTAAAGGGGAGAATGTGGGAGTATTTCCATTTGCTTGGGAAATATCCAAGTCTTAGTCATGCATTTATAATTGTTGCTGGAATGGCTAAAGACCTTTTGGTTAACTGTTTTAGTATTTTATTGGTTATGAGATCTGACCGGGATATTTTTTGTTGGGAAGTTTTGCAATAAAGTTTTGAATTTCGGCTGGCGAGGTTGGTTCGATCTCACTTGGAGATTGGATACCATAGTCAGCGTTAGTAGTAACTACTTCCTGCAATAGGTTCGGTGTGATGTTCGTGTCATTGGGTGTAAAAACTTTTTCATAGGGTGATGCTAGAGCGTTGGCTTTATCTTCATCGGTTACGAGTGTATTCCCATGCGCATGTATCGGATGAATAATATTTGGTTCTCTTAATATTTTCTTGGTGGCTAGCCACATAGTCGCATCTCTAGGTTTAAGAGCTTCAATATATTGTTATGATACATGAGGCAGTGTAATCAATTTCAATAAAGAAATATTTAAAACGAATAAGTTTGGAAGATTGATATAATTAAATCTTGATGGGTGTTAAATTTTAAACATTATTAAAAAAATTTATTGAGACAATGAGAGAGATTTTGATATTAATTGAATATACTAATTTAATAGTTACAGAAAATTTTAATAAAATACAAGCCAAGGTAACGATTGACAAATGTGTTGTAATGATAATGTGAATTATTAAGTTGTAATAATAGATAATTTAAAATATGGTAGGGTGCAGTAAGAATTGTATCCAACAAGAAAAAGTTTTTGTTTGAGGGTAGTTATATAAATAAACTCGAAGAAAGATGTATAACATATTTTGAAATGTGATTTTGATAAATGAAAATGGAAATTGGTGCATAATTTGTATAGTTGTTTGGATTACATACAAATATAAATGCTATAAATAAATCTACGATGTATTAAAGATGGAGCCTCAATATTAATATTATAAAATACTCACAATCGGTGAAGGGATTTTTAAGTGCTGCGAATTACATTAAAGGAACTAGAGAACGACAAAATTGGATAGAATTGAATTTATTGACTACCGTGTAGCATAATTACATGTTCATATTTGACATTGGTGGTTGCATCGTAATAAAGTAATTCAACTAGAACGAGATTTGTGATGGTGCTACCAGAATTGGACCACTTCAGAGGAGATTGCAGAGTACCGAATGATATCTAAGAAGGAAACAAGATAAAAGCTGTTGCAGTTATAAACCTGAAACTTACCAGGTTTGGTTGGAGTTGAAGCTGACGTTTGATAGAGGGATTGCAGCCAGAATCAGCAGGGTATTGGAGTTGGTTGACAGGTGTAGGCTGTAGGTATCAAATGAGGACAACATTGGGATCTTTTGGAAGCAGGAGGCACTGGTGTATGGAATTGTGCGAGTTAAGCTGAATAAGTGACAAGGTTTACTAGTAATTAATATTAAAACATTTTGAATAAAGATCAATCAGTGAAATACAATAATACAAAGCAATATTTAGTTTAATGAATTGATTAATGTAAAAAATGCAATTGTCAATACCTGGCTTGATGAGTTTTGAAAATCGGTTTGACAGCAAATGTCATTAACTGTAATATTAAAATTCAATTAATAGAGATATTGATTTGGCGAACCACCTGAGATAAGAGAACTTGATTTTAAAAAGGAATTATTATTTAATTAGAAAGGGCATTGCATTAATAAAAGACTAGCTTATATAGCCACATACATAATAATATGTATTGTATTGATTAAATCTGTATTGCTTCAACTTCATTCTGACTCGATGGGTAAGCTGATTAGTTAAGGTTTTTAGATGTGGTCGTCTGGTTCTTTGCTATTTGCGTCTAATGTTGTTTTTTAATTTGATTAAGTTAACTATTTCAATTGGCGTATGAGTAGAGTTGCGTGTTTTATATTTCCACTATGTTAAAGCTGGTTGAACGCTAACTTTGATGGCTTCTGTGTACTGACTGACGGCTTGCTCAATCTCTTTGATTGTGTAGATAGGTCCAGGGCCTTTAATGCTTTTATCTAGTTCACATTGAAACTTATTCCAGTCCATTTTGCCGGGTAAGGCCGGTATTTGCTGAGGTTCGTGGTGGAATGAAATGATGACCGGTAGGTGATCTGAATCTACTTCGTTCAGGACCGTTTAAAAGATAGGTTTTTGGAAATTTTGAGCAAGACTACATCTAGGATATCCGGTTTGTAATCTGGTCGGTAGGCATAATATGTATATTCGTTGGGGGCCGATATTTGTAAGTTTTGGTTTGTCATTATTGAGTTTAACCTGATCCCATTCGGATTGTCAGCTCTACACCCCCAATATTTAAGTTTGCAGTTTAGGTCGCCGATTAGTAAAGTTGTATTGCTTGTATTGAATATTTTGATAAGATCTTCTTCGAGTATTCGTTTTTTTCGGTTGTTTATAAGCTGCATATAGTGCGATTTCAGTATCTTTATCTAGCGACATATTGATAGCTACTGTTTCAAGGTTAACTAGATTTGGTTCTACTAACGAATGGTGCGCTAATTTACGTTTGATTGCGATCACCACTCCTCCTGATGCAGTTCTCGTTTCTCTATCTTTCCTGTATTTTTCGTATCCTGGTAGTTTGAAATTATCTGAACTTAGGAGGTGAGTCTCTGAGATGCAAGCCACATCCACATTGTGTCTGGACAAGAATTCAATGAATACACTACGCTGTCTCTTTTTGCCGTGGGCGTTCCAGTTAAGGACTGTTATGTTATTAATTGTTTTCTTTTTATTTGGGTTCATGGGAGGATATAAGTGGAATTATTGTTGTTGGAAAAGGCATAATTTTATCCAGGTGTGGTAAAATTAGCTCAATTATTTTTGTTACTATGTTGGTCAGTACGTCTGGATTTTCTTGATTGGTATCCTGGTTTCTGTTTATTCTAGTTGGTAGTTTGGGGAATGATTTATTATAGTCTTGATGATCAAGTGTGTTTTGTGGTTGACTATTTTGGTTGTACTGTACTTGAGTTGAGTCTATTGGAGCCCAAGCTCGAGTGCCATTTTGATGTTGATTTGATGGTTTTTGTATACGACTGACTTTTTGGTAGTAGCTGCAACCTTTAAAATTAGCTGGATGAAGTTCTTTGCAGTTTACACATTCAGGTGGATCAGTTATATTTTTGGGACATTTGTTGTACTCATGACTATTTACACACTTGACGCATCGGGGTTCCATTTGGCAGTAGTTCCGCGTGTGTCCGTAGAGTTGACATCTTTTACATTAAGGTATGTGTTCTGATTTCTTTCTAGCTTCTACTTCTATTATAGAGTGTTGGATTTTTTTAAGGGCATAATTTCTTTAGCTGCCTCAGAGTTTTCCAGATCTACAAGTATAGTGGTATGGGCCTTCTGCTCTTGTTATATAGACGGGCGACTTTTATCACTGGGAATTTGAGGGATTTTAGTTCTTCTATGATTTCCTTTTCGGTAATAGATACCGGTAGATTACGTATTATGACTGAAACTTGTTTTTTTCAGGGTCTTTGAATGTGTGCAATTTTAATATATTGTCAGTATAGTGTTATATTTCTGTAGTCTTCGATGGTTTTTAGTTGAATTTTTAACTTATCTCCTTTTTGACCTGTTTCAAATTCACCTTTTGCTATTTCTTTGAGGTCTTTTATGATTTCTTGATGTTTTAACTGAGAGGCATAATGTAAAAATATAGGTGGGATTTTTACTTTAATTTCTTGTGTTGACGTTGAAGGATTGTTTTGTTCATCCGTAATCATAATTTCTGTAGCGTTTTGAATGATGTTGATCAATAAATAATATTTGTTGGCGGTGATTAGGGATTCCGGTTCAAAGCAGTATTTTTTGTTTAGCGAAACTGGAGGGGTAAGTTCGCTATTGCTCCTCTTACTCATTCTTTTGTGGGAGGAACCCCTCCGCAGGGATTCGTTTGTTCATCTTATTATTTGCGATTTCAGTTAACAAATTTTAGCACTTACTTGCTCCTGTCCTCAGGTCAGCTTGCACACGCGATATCAAGAATACGGCCGCACTCGTACACGACCTTATTCTCTGTTTGACTCGACCTTTTTTTAGACACTCGTTGTTTATGTAGTTACGTGTTTTTCTATTCTGAACAACTGGTTTTAGTGTAGTTTTTTCGAATATTAATTTGAAATACAGTCAATCACCTAAAAAAATGTGATTTTACCTAAGTCGCCTCACCACTTGACTTGAAGGATGCTACTGAAAAGCTAATTATGTCTGCTGTATTGGTGCGCAATGAACTTCCACGGAAGTTTTGGATTTGGATGCTAAAAGTGGAGTTAGACGTTCCTGATCAAATTGTCGATTTTGTAAAAATTTTAGGACCAAGTCAAAAATTCCTAAGATGGCTTCTCTTCTAGATTTCAGAATCATCTGTCAAGTGAGACCATTATAAAAAATGAATTTTATATATAATAATGTGGAAATTAGAAGATGCACAGAGAAGATTCGGAGCCCTCTTCACTTAGCACAATAGTACATATTTGAAGTTAGTTGGGTCATTGATTACAAATTGGCTTTGGGGGAGTTATTGCAAGACGAGGCTCTCCAGTTGACATTTACTCAAACAATACCACCAAATTCAAAGGAGCTTCAAGACAGTTAAAGCAAGCGCTTCTGGCTTTGGATCAAGAGGTTCTGACTTCGACTTTGGCATTCAAGGAAACATTTGGCATTTTACGTATCCAGGAAAAGTTGGAAGCGATTAGTAAACTGCACTGTCTATGACTTTAAGATTTTTTTTCACCCAATGAAGAAGTTCTTAATACTTTATCCTGTGAGACAGAACACACCGTGAACAGTAGTCAATTGACACTTGCTTCAATGGATTCTGACGACAAGAAAGCTCTGATAGTTAATGACTCTCCTATTGGACTGCTGGAATTGCACAACCAACAAGAGTAGCTGAGCCGTATGACTTGTGTCTGGGAACGCAGTAACAGTTGGTTCAAGTATTATCAGATATGTTTTGGAAGCGTTGGGTTAAAGAATATCTCCCTTCGTTGACAAGGAGAAGGAAGTAGCAACACAGAATTTTAGAGTGTAACGCCCAGTTTTAATTTTACTTCAATAGCGCTTTGATGCATTTAATACCTTCTTTCGGACCACCTTATAGCTAAATAGTGTAGCAAAATAATTCAGGTTTATGGCAGCAAGCGTTTGCCTTTAGTGATAAACACCTGCAGTTTTTCCTGTTGCGGCATGTTTGCGAGCTTTCGATTGCGAGTAGGTGCTGGAAAACAGCGGAATCGCTCAAATAGTATTTATATTTCGAGAGGCACGCTTTGCGGATATAAATTGCTGGGCAAACTGAAGCCCTTCTGGTTCTTTTAAACAAACAAAGCCGTTTCAGCGTTGGCTGGATCTCTCTGCGAGTTCTAATAATTGAAACCGCTGCGGCGCGTTTTCCATAGGCCGTGAACACCGTTGGCCGGTAATTATGGGCTTACATGAGGTTAATACAAATTCGGTAACTATGGGCTCACACGATCGCTAATAAAAAATCGTCCCTATGGGATAACTTGAGAGATCTCCTGAAGCTTGTTCAGTTTCCTGTCACTTGTAACGGCATCCTCAACAGAAAAACATGGCAAATGGGGAAAGTGGTAGTTACATTTGCTATATTTTCTGGAAATGATGGACAAACCAGAGCGCTAGCCCTAGTGATTTACCTTATCTGTATTTCTCTTTAACAGTTACCTAATTGCTAGGTTTTGTTTCAACGATATCACCTTTTCTGATACTTTTAAAAGGTCAAATTTAGTCACCGTTATGTGCTTGATTTGGGTATTAGCATTCTCTCTTTTCGAGTAATGTGATGTTGTCTAGTTTTGTTAAAACCCCTGAAAGCATTATAATTAGTAATGGCAGTCTAATATTTATCTGTTTGGTAAACGAAGTGTTTTCTTTGAAGGTTAGGTATATGCTCATACGTCGTTGTGATTTATGGTTTGTTTATTAAGCATGGCTGTTTGCAGCAGATTGTAATAGGAAGTGTCACTTGTCACACATGCGTGACTTTACCTGCAAGGTCATTATTGTAATTACATTATTTGGCTTATCTGATCGAATCTGCTCGTGACAGTTTGTACTGTCTTAGCTTTTCAGGCGTTTTCTGTTGGATTTTGCATATCATCTACTCTATTTCGTTAAGTTAGTCGTTTCGCCGTCGCACTTGCTTAGTGACTTCCTTTTGCTGTCAGGTTTTCTAGTGCTAGTTTGTTGCACTGTGGTGGCAAACCCACTTATCGACCCTCACCTGTGACTTATCGTTTCCTTTTGTTTCAACTGAACGACCTCCGGACTGAGCTCATAAAAACAAACCATTGACATTCCGTATTCTTATAGTTGGTTAGTTACAAGGAATGTGGAAAAACACTACCCGGTGGATATATGCGGAATAGCCTTGTTCTGGTAAATTCTGTCGTGAAGCACATGTTGGCAACTTGTTCTTACGCATTTTTCATTTCATTTTAGATGGTTTTTGATAAGTCAGTAACTCCTTATTACTTTAGTTGGCACTGGATATGGATCGCTAGGCGGATTTACACCTGAAGTAAATTTTTCCAAATTCAATCCGTGTCTAAATTTGGATTGGATATATTTTGTATTTTATGAATTTTATAGATTTTCGGTATTTTATGTATTTTTGTTTTCGTTACTATAACCTAATTATTTTGTGGCAATTCAAAGTGTATTGCTGTGAATAAGTTTATGAAATGACGGTATTTAAATGTTCTTCTTTATGTCGATTTTACCATTTATTGATGTATTGATGTATTAATTATTTATATGTGTTTTTTTGTGCATTAAGCTTACAGTTGAAATTAACATACATACGTTATGCTGTGAACGCAACGTGTACACATCATAAGTTTGCTATTGGGTTCGCCTTAATTACTTACGTATCTTGTCTTTAGATATCATAGATTCAATATTTCATTCGGTATGAAAAACTGCCGTCTTATGTTATTTATCTATGCGTTGGAAATAAATATCACCTTAACCGCGTAGTATTTATGACTTTTCTTTTTATAACAGGTTACAGCTTATCAAAGAGCCTGCGTCTAATAAATGTATTTTTGAGATATCTACCTTCAATATAAGTTGCGATTAGCAGATCACATCTTCCAACTTAGATTCGAGAGTTTTGAACAATTAACTTGGTGTCGCCCTGATAGCTCAGCTGGACTATTGAACGCTATTGGTTAGTGACTATGTTGCTTATATTGAAATGTTGTGATATTGTTATTAGTTATTTTATTACTTTCGCCTATTAGAGCGTTCAGAGGTCAGATATTTTTAAATTCTGCTACCAGTTTTTGCTTATATATAAAAAATTGTTCCGACGTTTTAAACAAATATAAAAAGTAAAATATTTTTGTCCTTTTTTGTGGCTCCAAGTTCTTACGATTGTGACAAAATTTTGTGTTATTTTAGACATACCCTGGTCGTTGTGTAATTATAATTTGGTTATTAACGTTGTGAAATTATTTGTATGACAATGCGATCATTGCGATTTGGTATTAAGAAAAAATGTTTTTACTTTCTAAAATAAGAATAATGCTTTTCGAAAGTTCACTGAGCTGGTAAGAAATGTGATTTGGAAAAGAAATTTAAAAAATCTATCAAAAGAGATTTTAAGAATGTTAATATAATGTTTGCATATGTCATTAATAGAGAGGATAATTTTTTCAACGAAAAAAATTGGAGAATGTGAATATACGATGTCGGATGTCCTGATAGTTTGTTGCAATTGAATTCATCTTACACTCACCCTGTGCTTGTTATTCGAGGGACTCTGTATATCGGCCAGGAAGAAATTCTTGTCATAATCGCTATATACTACTAAACTATACGGTTGTTGATATCCAAACCTACGAAACGAAAGTAATTACAGTTAGAATGACTCCCTAAAAGTTACACGAAAGAACATGCTCAGTGATAATAATCCCATTTTTTGGAAGAAATTCGCCCTTCTTATCAAATATCGATTAACACTAAACAACACAGGAGGAATTTTGCCAGTCCACCCTAACTGTGTAAACCCTAAGGCGAATCTGACCTTTGAATTGACCTGACAAGGTTCATCCATTGTAACAGTTAGTGGACACTTCCAAACTATTAAATTCTAGCAAACCCTGGAAATTACCTACCGACCACTGGTCATTTCGTTCCATTTCAGTATGTAAATGAAACCGAGAACGGCAACGGCTACCTATAATACAAGTCATTTTCCACCTTGTTAACATGCGTCCAGTAGTTTAAAAATTGGGGTACGTTCATTAACAAAGTTTCCGCTCGAGGAGGATTTAACAACTCCAGATTTTATGCTGTTATGAAGTTGTTTTTAAAGATCTGCCCAAATGCTCGAACGCAGTATTCATTTTAAACCGAATAATCAGTTTTATGCAAATAATTGGGAAGTTCCTGCAATTCGAAAGTGGCCCATAGCGTATCAAATTTATTGTGGGCAAGATAAGAGTGAAGTATTGGCTTTCAACCGTTCATTGATAAGCTGGTGGTGCAGCCTGTGGGCGAAGACCAATAGTAAAAATGTTTGTAGGTATTCATTTATCAAAAGACTGCAGTTTTTGTATGTGTATTTGAGAGCCTGCTCCGGATGACAGTTACTAAAGAAAACTGGAACAGGGAATTACATTTTTTTATTAGGGGAGATCATTTATTTCTTGTATGGAAAAGGTTTTTATTCATTTAAGAAATTCTTGCCCCTCATTTACAATTGGCATTGATATATCGCATTAAACTCGAAAAATATTTTATTCACAATCATATATGTAATAAGATTATTACTGACTTTTAAAAAGTTGGAAAATAAGCTATTCCCAACTTGTAATTTTCCAACCAGTCGGAAAAGTGATTGCCGTCGCAGAGGTTTAGTCCAGTTATACATATTAGACAGAAAATCGCAGCATCTGCCAAAAAAATCCAAGTGAGCTGAAATTTTGCATACACGTTTATTTTGACATTACAAATAATGTCTCAAAAGTCCCCATGGATATCGCGCCTGCGTTTTGAGTTATTCAATGTCAAAGGTCACAGAAATAAGTTTTTCGCAAATATCTCGCTTTCTATCGGTGGTATGACTTTTTTAGTTATTACAAAAAATGAAGGCTAAGAAATTCTCTACAAAAAAGACTATACAGGATTTTTACGTACAACTAACCATGCAGTAAATAACACACTGTTAAGTTTTGCGTCTGGGTTTTACTTCATTTTACGATAAAGGAAGTATTAGATTCACCCCAAAAATTAGAAATTAAGTTTTCAACAAATCTTCACGTTTTAGAGTCCCCTGAACCAAAAAAAAACTTGTTTTTGCTCATTGGTCTGTGTGTCCGACCGTCGGTCTGTCTGTGAACAGAATATCTCAAAAACGAAAAGAGGTATAACGTTGAAACTTCATATATAAGTTTTGTGTACTATTTAAATGCGACAGCAAGCTTTTGAAGAAAATCGCATAACCGGAAGTATGATGTTTACTCTTGTGTTTCAAAAACGGCTCTAACTATTTTTTTCAAACTTTACATTTTTATTACATTTTGAATGGGTATTGATGTGAGATAAGTGATTTTTCAGTTGAATATCTCTAAAATTCAACTTGAAAATCACTCATCTCAATCAATAAACATTAAAAATGTAATAAAACTGTAAAGTTTTAAAAAAAATCGTTGGAGCCGTTTTTGAAACACAAGAGTAAACATCATACTTTCGGTTATGCGATTTTCTTCAAAAGCTTGCTGTCGCATTTAGATAGTACACAACACTTATATATAAAGTTGCAACGCCATACCTCTTTTCGTTTTTGAGATATTTTGTTCACAGACAGACAGACACACAGACACGCAGACAGACAGACCAATGAACAAAAACACGTTTTTTTTTGGTTCAGGGGATTCTAAAACGTGAAGATCTGTTGAAAAATCAATTTCGAATTGTTGGGGTAAATTCAATACTTCTTTTATCGTAAAAAGAAGTAAAACCCGTCTGCAAAACTTAACAGTGTGTTATTTACTGAATGGTTAGTTGTGCGTAAAAAACCTGTATAATCTTTTTTGTAAAGAATTTTCTAACCTTCATTTTTTGTAATAACTGAAAAAGTCATACCACCCATAGAAAGCGAGATATTTGCGAAAAACTTATTTCTGTGATTTTTGGCCTTGAATAACTCAAAAGGCAAGCGCTATATCGATGGGAACTTTTGAGACATTATTTGTAATGTCAAAATAAAGATGTATGCAAAATTTCAGATCACTTGGATTTTTTGGCAGGCGGATCTTAATGTAACTGGACTAGTTGGAAAGTAATCCATTCCTGAACGCTGTGTAGGTAGGGACACTGGGAATCTCGTTCATCCATTCATGCGCGTCTCAACCTGTCGTATCATAATATAATAATTTTTCCAATTATTGTTTAGAATAAAGTGGTTGAGAATAAAATAGTATACATACTCGAGATAAAGTTGACCTCGACGCTACGCGTCTCGGTTAACTAATCTCTCGACAGGAATGAAACACTTTTCACCTCGGTATGTAATATACTATTGATCTTGTAATGGAATAAGCCTACGTAGAAAGCATGGAGACTTGTAATTTTATATTCAAATACTGATTTAAAAGGCAGTTGGTTTTTTCTACACCGTGGCAATTAAATTTATATTGGTTAAAACTATAAATTATGAATCTTTCTACACGAGCTAAATGCGAAACCATTGACTTTTATAACAGTAGATGAAGTGCGTAAGTGGGTGTTTAAAAGTACTGTTAGAACTGCAATTTTTTTAGTGTGGTGATAGTAACTACATGACTCAGTTGTGACTGCAGTTGGTCTTACGTCATAGAGTTTCTGAAACTTGCTGCTTGCTTATGCCAGAGGTCCGTGGACTACCCCCAGAAGTCATTATAAAAAAATATTGATACTAAGTTTACAACGCAAATGGAATAATTATTATAATTGTTAAAATACAATGCATCTTAACAGTATGCAATACATATTCTAAATTATAAACGCGTTTTGGTCTTGACCCACGCCTGGCTTTGCTGCAACCAACACGACTCAGCTTCTGCTGTTCTTGATAGATGGCGTGGCCCGAGGTCGCTTGTGACGTAGCTTTGGAATCAAAATGGCGGGACTTTCGTTGTAGGAAAAAAATCAAAATACACATTATTTGTGCCTGGATGTTCGCAGTACGGGTTTATGAACGATTTTGTTGAAGCTGCTTATTTGCTAGGTGAATACGCTTTCGTGAGCTTTATCAAGCGTATTTCGAACTTCGCGACTACGCCGGTGACGATTGCAGATTGCTTTCGAATTTTAACAAATTATACGAGTGGCCGAGAAGCTGGACGTATATGCTGGACCATAAATACGGTGATATTTGAAGTTCTTATGAGTGATAATTGTATACGGGAGACTTTTAGAAAGTTAAGTATCTAGTGCGTCTACGTCGATATCACGAGTTGCGGAGTCTTTCAGAAGCAAAAGTTATACACGGGGATATCGGGAAATATAGTTTAGCGCTTTTTCGAAGCAAAGGTTTCGTACTGTAATGTCGGAAAAATATAGCTAGTGCACCGAGCTAGCTTCACCTTCATCTTAGAGGAAGGTCCAGGAGGTCATTAGGCACGTCACTAAGTCAGAGTCGGTGCATAGTTAAGACAGATTCATTTGGTTTAGGAGAAGGTTTTGAATAATTGAGGCCGGGGCTCGATTCTTCTGTGGGGATCCAGCGGGGTTTCAGGATTTCGCACGGACGCTCCAACACCTTCTCTGGCCGGGACTTGCGAGGCCCTCAATCCCACCTAGGGCAAGCTTCTTCAGCTGGAGGAAGTGGGACTGAAATTCTCTCTGTCTGGACCGAATTCATTGTTCTTGGTTTGCCAAATGTCCTATAATGAATGAGATTTTCTCTCAATCTTCCAAAAATGGATTTATTAGGTTGTCTGTTTTTCGGGTAAGGAAAAATTATGTCTTAAAAAATTACATCTAGTAGGTTTTGAATTATGTTTGCATGTACATTTGTATGTGCCGCTAGATTGTTATTGGTATTGCAGTGTGGGAAATTTAAAGCATACAACTGGATGTAATTCTTTTAAAGACACCCGGTATTTTACTTGCAGCTTCAGAATTATTATTACTTTGAATAAACCATCCTAACATATCAAACGTTTCGTTATTTTCATAGGCCATTCCGCACCTTTATGGTGAAATATTATAAGCAACAATCAAAAGTTATTAATTTTGTCAATTAAACGACCTGGATTGTAAAAACGCAATGAGAGATACTTTGTTTAATCAGGTAGATTTTAAATGACACAAGCCTTCTACTGAAAAACGATGAAACATTAAACCTTACTTTGAATTTTTTTCTATAATGTAGTTAAAATAAATAATTCAATCCAGCATGATATATATAATTGCAATGGGAAAAATTGTTTTTCTTTTGATGCCTGAGCGAACTATGCGCTCTATATAAAAATACAACTTTATGTTATACCTCGAATTTCGAATATATTTTTGAAAAATTGACTGCATTCTTAATTAAAAAGTGCTTGAAAATTGTAGAAATTACTTTTATCTATTTTCATAAATAAGTGAGATATAGCCATAGAACAAAGAGTCGAAAAATCGAATTTTTGCTTATAATTCGAAAACAAGACCATAGCCAATTTTGGAGTTCACCATTAAGAGAAAAAAGAGATCGAGCACTCCCTATGAAAATATTGAAATTTGGCACTCTGTACATAAAACAAAGAACAAGTAGTGTGAGAAACCGAGTAACGGGGTAACAGGCAAGGAGAGCCACTATTCTCAACACTATTCAACTTAGTACCTCGAGGGACGTATATGAAAGATAGACATAAACGACGGAGGAAGTATTTAGAACAGACCTTGTCAATACTTACCGTATGCAGACGATGTGGTAATTCTAGCAGTGCATAAGTTGCAGCTATGCCTTGCAGCTGTGACGCAACTAATTGCTTTAAAACATTGTTTAACAAATTTCTACCTACTTGTGATTAGCAAAACTTTCAGATGTATTCGCCTGCTAAAAATTCTACTGCAAAATGCAATATCGATACACTGGTGCACAGCACTGATGGCGTTACTGTATTACGAACTGAAATATAAATTACTCATGCAGTATTAGGTAATGAGCATAAATCTTGACAGAGAGTATTGGATTGCCGGCCGCCAAAGTTGAACGAAGAAGGCGGGCTGGCAAATGATAGGACCGTGTCTCCAAAAAAATAACAAAATGGTAAGCTTCTGTAGATCTTCGTCGGGGGAGAAGGATTGTGAAACGATAAGTACAATGCGTTGAATATAGGAGACTGTTGGTCAATATAAAATCGCGAAATTCTAAAGCCAGACAAGACTAAAAATTTTAACTGTGTAGACTGCCTTTTGTGCATCTGTGTATCCGGAAATCGTTGTAATTTGCATACAGTTGGCACGATATAGCCGCAATTTTCACGGTACAAAGTGACATACCACACATAACCGATGTGCTCGACTATATCTAGTCACATAATGAGCTGTTTCCCACCCATAAAATTTTGCCACTAAAATAAGTTAGACGCCACGATTTACGCGGTTTTCTCTGGCACTAGCTTTCAAAAACGAACGGCGGTTGAAATTCTCAAACGGTCCTAACATATTCTATAAAATAAAAGACGAGAATACTTTTTAAAAGCGATTTTTTTTCACAATTTTTCTCAGATATTCAAGATGACCAAGTATTGCTTTAAGAGTTTGAATGAAAATTTGGCGTTTTGTAGATTTGGCTGCATTACATTTTGCTTTGTCTTTCTAGCTCTAAATAAAATTTAGTGTGTAAAAGAGAGATTAACAATCACAAATGTTTATAACCATGGCCAACATCACGTGCGCTTGACTTCCGCCTCAACCGTCAATGTTACTTAGTAGCAGCCGATTCAGTTTATTTCTATTGTGTGTTTTTAAAAAATGTACCCGACTTAGATAAGTACGTTTTATATACACGACTAGGTCCAACTTCGAAGCAGTTGTAAGTGCATCGTTATCAAAATGCCAAATTTCTCTTTAAGGTTTAAAATGATAACTCTAAAGGCATTAAAACAAATTAAACTGGTGAATTTTGGATATGTTCTAAGGAACAATAACTACCACGCCCTTCAGTTAATCAGGCAGAAATATTAAATTATGAAGATCCGACAGAAAGTGTCATTGTTTTATTTGAAGAGAAATCCGTACATCGATCTTCAGCATCGGCAGAGCAAATTTGTCAAAACTCTTTACTCTTTGATTAAATTGGTCACAGTTCCAAGAAAAAAAAGTGAAAAATGCAACTCGTTTTTATGCACAAAACATATATTTAAAAATGACAATAAGTAAATGACTCATTATAAAAAAATCTGGTGTGATGCACTCACACAACTTCATTTTACAGGGATCTTATAATTAGCCAAAAATTAGATTTTAAATTTTTAAGCATTTGTCAAAAATATTCAAAAATTACAAATTCTATAAAAATGGTACAAAATAAGGAGTTAGTTGAAGAGACAAATTTTTTCTAGAATTTTAAGCTGAATTCAAAAATCTAATAATATACCGGGTGTTCTATTTAAAATAGGAGTTAAAAAAGAATAGAAAAAAACAAAAGAAATCCGTTTTAGAAATATTCAACTGGAAAATCACCTATCTCACATCAATACACTTTAAAAATATAATAAAAATGTAAGTTTGACAAAAATCGCTAGAGCCGTTTTTGGAAAACATCGAAAAAACTGGAAAATCACAAGAGTAAACACCTACTTCCGGTTATGCAATTTTCTTCAAGGTTCAGGGGACTCTAAAAGATCTGTTGAAAACTCATTTCGAATTTTTGCGGTGAATCCAATAACTTCCTTTATCGTAAAACGAAGTAAAAATATGGCCTCGATCGCAATACAGTAGAATGGATAATATTAGTATGTATTTAAAAGTGTAAATTTTTATTAGAAGCTCGCTCTTCACAGCAATCAAATTCATTATTTTTGCATTATCCAAATCACTCAATAGTATATTGTATGTTAAGAGCTGAAAGTGCATTCTTGCCGCTTGCGCAAGAATATTGCTAGTTCAGGCAAAGCGGAAACCAGCAATCATGCAAAAGCGACAAGCGCACTTTTAGCTCGAAATATACAAACTATTTTTTCGACGACTAAGCATATTATTAATGGAAAATATCATATTTCATTTTATTGCAAATATTAATTGACAATTAAGTTAACATTACTCGCGCAGTCTATTAGACATGTGACGCGATTATTTCGACAAATGACGGGCATTGTCAAGGAAACATTCGAACGTGGCTACCTATTTTGTTCACGCGGAAACCCAAAACGCTCGGCGAGCGGCAAATGTGATGAAAACGCACGCTCAGCGGCAAATTTCAACTTTCTGTTGTCAAATGACAGTGAGAAAAATCTACTTCCGATGTCAGTCATCGAAAATAGTATATTAAAGTATGAGTGGATAACAAAGTCTTTAAAACACGCGCGAGTTTTCGAGCACGACGGCGTGATAAATCGAGAGGACATAATAATATTGCTACTATAGTTACGAGAATTGTTTACGTTTTTGTCGCGTCTACGTCCGTTGTTGTATTCAGTCGTTTCCTTGACAACCTTTAAAGCTTGGCGAGCTTTAATCGCCTGTTTTCGCACGCCCAGGCGTGCTTTAAACGGCGATTCTGATGCAGGTATAATAAAAAATATCTTTTTTCGACGACTGACATCGAAAGTAGATTTTTCTCAATGTCATTTGACAACAGAAAGTTGGCCTTTGCCGCTGAGCGTGCGTTTTCATCATTTTTCCGCTCGCCGAGCGTTTTGGGTTTCCGCGTGAACAAAATAGGTAGCCACGTCCGAATGTTTCCTTGACAATGCCCGTCATTTGTCGAAATAATCGCGTCACATGTCTAATAGACTGCGCGAGTAATGTTAACTTGATTGTCAATTAATATTTGCAATAAAATGAAATATGATATTTTCCATTAATAATATGGTCAGTCGTCGAAAAAATAGTATGTATATTTCGAGCTAAAAGTGCGCTTGCCGCTTTTGCATGATTGCTGGTTTCGGCTTTGCCTCAACCAGCAATATTCATGCGCAAGCGGCAAGAATGCACTTTCAGCTCTTAACATACAATATACTATTTCACACGTTATCAACATGCAGGCGTCTAGATGATCCTGACACAAACAACTGCGTAAAGTGTTTTAAACATATTTCAAAGTCGAAAGCTTCGTTCGCATGCAGCATGAGTGGTTGACAAAGGCCCGGGTCAGGCCACTGGGAAATTTCCCGGTGTCCCGGTGAGCCAGTCCGGCCCTGATAATAGTTAATATTAACAATGAGAGGGGAATGTGTCTCGCATTCTGCATTCTTTCCCAAAAGATCTACGAAAAATTATTTTAAAACAATAATAAGACACTATTGCGTACTCAATATAACGTTTCAATTGTACCACTGTGTTTACCTGTAATCTGTACAATCGTATGGAGCTGAATTTATGAGCGAATTCAAACACCAACAGGCAAGAGGGCCAAGGTAAGTTCATGTTCCCGTCCAGATGCCTTAGCCGTCTTATTTTGAGTTAGAGGACTCGAACCCGTTAGGGTAGAATATTAATTCAGTGGCGTCCGACAAATTGTTAGTACATACTTTTTAGTCCTCTCTCGAGTTGACGTATAGGAGCACCTATATTTTCAGAATAAACCCGCCCTCGTGTACCACTAACGCTAGCTGCGTGCACCGTTGTCTTGATTACTTGCTATAAATTGTTTTTAAGCTGTATAATATAGCTGATCCTAACCCGATAAAATAAACATGGAGCGAGGTAAGGTACTATGTTATCGCTGAAATTATTTACCACCGTTCTAGATGACACTCGAATGAGAAAAATAAAACATGTAATGCAAAAAGTGTGTCATAACTCAGATACACAGGCGACTTAATAATTTTCGGCAATGATAAAAAAGAAGCATAAAGTATGATGATGACCTAATCGAAGCATTAACGAAAAATGGACTGAAAAATCTATCTCAAAATAATGGCAAATTCGATATAAACACCAGAGTAATACTAATACAAAATAAAAAATAAAACATGTACAAGAAGTTGTGTGTTATTTGATGTACTTAAATGTAACATATCTCAAACGCTAAAAACCGAATATGTTATAACTGGTATGACCTGTGGTTCTGAAACATGGTCTATGACATACTACTGTTTCATAAAATGCAGGACAGAGTTTATGGGGGAAATTGCAAAATGGAATATTATTGACTGGACGTAAATTCATTTTTGTAATACCTACTTGTTAAATATTTCTTTAAGGACGGTTTACTACTGCGTAAGCAACCTCTTTACGGCCCGGCTGTAAAAAGTGTCCGTAAAGAGCACGGCCTGCTAAACTGTGTGCCAAACGTCAAAGTGACGTTTGTCACACAAATGCAGCAGCAAGCAAGCCTTCAACTCCACATAGAAGAAGGCGCAAAAAACTGCTATAACTCCTAAACATACGCTAAAATAACTTGCTCATTCAGAATCTTAAAGTTTTTAGGAATATCTTCATCATTTTCTACAGATGTCATAAGTTACGAGCTGGTTACAACTTAAAACTGCTTACAACCATACACGAAATTGGAAATAACTGACATTTATAAACAACAGTTGCAACGTTCTACGCACTCTCAATCATTCTAAAATGTCATTAGACAAACCTAGCGTTTTGATGAAAATAAATTAGAAAAATATAGATATGACCGAATTGTATGTAGGTATTACAAAAACTATTGTACAATACACGTCCGTTAGGGCCTTTACTGCCTCGCCAGTATTATTCGACTCGCTCTTCGAGCTCGTCTCACAAATTCTCTGGCTCGGCAGTAAAGGCTATCCTAACGGACTTCTACTGTAAAATACTATTCTGGGCATGTACCTATGTACTATAATGGTTTACTGCTCACAGCAATTCTGATTGCCCAATTAACACTAAAATGAAGAAATTCAAAATGAGCACAGTGTTAACTATTTTATTTATTGCAAGAAAGTCAGTAATTTTACACTAATTCATGTACATTAATGCATGCGTAGCAGCAATAATTTGAGTAAGAAAAATCGGCATGAGATAAGATAGAATACGTTCAGAGCTTCAGTTGTTCGGAATGGCAAATGCAGCTTAAATTATGTAGCTGACAGATTTGAGTTTAGTAACGTCAAACAATGATATGAATTTTAAAATAATACAAAAAATGGTTTGTGAAGTGCAGAAATTGTATGAGCGTTATAAATATTAAAGGTTTATAAGCCAACAAACCGCAAGGTAACGGAAACGTCAGTGCAAAGCAGTACGAGGAAGTAAAGATTGCACAGAGCAATAAATTAGGCTACCTATCAAAGGAAATAGACTTACGGCAGTGCTAAATAAACTCATGTAAATCAGTGCAAGAACATTCTATCAAAACTATAGTCCATAAGTAAAATGTAAATCAAACCTTATTTCTTATAAACAAATGTAAATCATTATTGCTAGGATACGAGACTGTCGATTGTCAAACATCAAATAGAAGTATGTAATATTTAAGCTGTGTGCAGTTGAGCTCCCAGTTATTTGTAAAATTGTTAATAACAAGAGTTGATCGTTGAGCCCAAATAGTGTTATTAATATTTACCATTGTGCAGGGCATCTTTGTGGGTAATTTTCCAAGTGATAACAGTTATCAATAAAGTGCGATCAGGCCAGCAAGATTTCACCAGGTGCATCTTACAGTGCGATCAACTTCAGACAAGATTTAGGGCAGTTTGAGACATCGGCAGGCAGAACGTGTGTTACGTTTGCCGAAGACCTTTAGGAGGGCTTGGGTGGAGAAATTTGGAGAATGAATCCGTCACCAAGCTTGTAATTGCCGTGGTGTCTTTTCATTGTGGGAACCAGCATCGGAGCACCACTTCAAAAGGTAAATTTCACAGGAAGCAGTTGGAGCAGCCCCGTACAATTTGGGGTTCTTCAAGTTTGGACATCGTACGAAGGGTTGAACGTAATTCCAGCTGCGTAGATCTGTCTAGATTCGAATAATTGAGCAAACGTCCCTTAAATTTGTGATGTGAAGCCGATTGTGCAAGTTTTGCCGGAAATAAAACAAATGCAAGTTTTGGCGTCTCCTACGTCACAAAAACAAACAGGTTAGCCGGAAGCTACGTCACATAATTCGCAATATTTACCTGATGTGGTCTTGCCCTTTGAGGTGTTTTTAATTCAATTTACGCTATTTCTGGTACTGCCAAATCATTTTGTTGTTGCAGTGCATTTTAAAGTCAGGCATCTGCCATACTGTTTAATTTATCATACAGCAAAGTATTTGTAATACAAAGTTAATGAACCTACTCACCTGAAACAAGAGTTTTTTTATTCCATGCTTTACCGGAGCTATCCTCTAAGTAATTGCAAATAGACAAAATACAGATAGCAATAAACCATTCATTAAGCTAATAATTGTTACATCTTCTTTATTAGCCCTGAGTTTGACATAAAATTAAATTATTAAAATCATTTAATTTATAAATTGTGGCAATTTGCCTTGAATTATTTATATTTTTACATAAACCTTTATATTGAACTAGCTGTCACCCGCGATTTCGTTCGCGCGAGGTTCGTTATTTGTGTATTAAATAATGACAAATTATTTTCTGTCATCCCATCTCATCCCATATCATCCTATCCCCGTCTCCGCCTCCGTCCCCGTCCCTTTCTTCGTCTTCGTCTCCGTACCGTCCCATCTCGTCCCGTCCCGTTTAAAAATAAATGCCATTTTTGCAATCAACGTCCCAAAAAACCTCAATAACGACACCCATATCATATTTTAGGCTTATTTACCCCATTTCACCCGCTAAGGGGTTGATTTTCGGAAAATCACAAAATATGTGTTTGCTCATTTGTTTTTAGGAGTACTCCTACGAAGTTTCAAGTCGAAATGTCTATTTATTATTATTTCTTCATACAAAATTGGAAATCCCCTTTTACTCCTTTAGGGGTTGAATTTCGAAATATCCTTTCTTATTCCTTGTATACATCATAAAGTAAACCTCTGTGCAAAATTTCAGCATTCTGGTTGATAAGTGAGTGAGTGAGTGAGTGAGTGAGTCAGGACCTTCAGTTTTATATATATAGATAAAGGGTTGTCATTACAGTTATTTGGCGCCCAACGTGGGGCCCAAACCCGCGAGCCTGAGATTAAGAGACTTATGCTCTACCGACTGAGCTAACCGAGTAAATGGAAAATGTATTTTTTAAACCTAGATGTGCAAAATGCATTTTTTACGTCGCCAAAGGTAAAATATATAACCTATTTTTGTCATAAAGCAATAAAACGGGTGGTCTTCTCCACGAGTATTTGTTGTGAAAATTGGGGTGGAAACATGTTTCAAAATCAAACTGGTTTCCTTATCAGTCCAGTACATATGTTCCACACATAGCGGTAAAAGTCAAGGATGGATTTTAGTGAAAATATACAGAGATGGTATGTGAAGCTTTAGAATGATAGATACTGACTTGGGTTTCACTGCGTTGTAGTAGGTAGGGTAGGGGTAGGGGGGGAGGTTGGTACACATTTTATATAGATGACTATCTATAAAACTTTACATGTTTTATGAAGCTTCAGAGTCATGGTATCAGACATTGGTTTCACTGCGATGCACCGATTGGTGGGAAGGTGCCAAACAAAAAAAAAATTGAAAGAATGACAAAAAATTATTTATCAAAAATCCATTAATGATTTTTATCATCTTCACAGACGACATTTTCCTGTTATTCAGAACTGATATCTCAGTCAGTATCTACTCAGAAATTTCTATGAACATTTACGGAGATGTTTTATGAAGCTTTAGAACGATTGTACCAAACTTTGGTTACGCTGCAACACACCGTTCAGTGTGAGCTCCAAATACTCCAAAACTCCCAATATCGACATTTTTTTTCTCAAAAATTACTAGCTATTTGATATCCCATGCATAATTTAATGCGACAAATTTCCATAAAATTTTACGGAGATATTTTATGAAGCTTTGGCGATGGTGCCAGAAGTTGGTTTCACTAGGATGTACCATCCGGTGTAGGGAGGCTCAAATACCCCAAAAAAAGTCAAAAAAGACAAAGTTTTTTTTCTCAAAAATGGCTTTAAATACTTCGGTATCGGTTTCACAGATGACAGTTTATTCTTACTCATAAGTGATACCCCATAGTCAGTATCTATCAAAAAAATATAGGGAGGAAGATATCTGAGGATAGACATTTTATTTCAGACGCCATGTATCAGACACAGGAATTTCGAATTTCCCAGTAGAAATATGAAACACCAGCAAAGAGGGCTCATAGCATCATCCATTTGTGCATTTAAACAGGCCGCTGGCCTAATATAAAATATGGAAGAAGCAGAAAGATGTTGGAAAGAGATACACAGAAAGCTCAGGATAAGGACAAATAAAGGAATTTGTGAGAAGCTTGCCCCATCCGGCAGTGGAGTAATTTGTTATTGAAATTTCGCTCTGGTATAAATTCCATTTGCACGCCTATGAACTCGTTTCGTGAGTGTGGGAACGTCGCGTGAAATGTGCAACAGCAACCGGTCCGGGGAGTATAGAATTATGCAGCCAACAGGCAACGAAGCCAGATGTATAAATAGATGCGATTCCTTTTACGTAAATGTACGAGGTGCCGTAACTACATAGTCGGTATCTAACTGGATGGGTATTAAACTTCGAGTTGCTTAAACATGTTGGACTATCCCGCCAAGGTAGATTAAATGGGGCCGGTCTCCTAACAATCGACTGTGATTGGATTCTCTCATACGCGTAATAAGTAGATACGTGGTCCTTGCGGATTCTCGGACCCGATGCGTGAACATCTTTGTCGGTCAATGTTCATCGTCAAATTCCTGCATCTCTGTCGTCTCGGTGGACATATGGGTGAGTCAATGTTCATTATTAAATTTCCGCATCTGTTTTGTCTCGGCGACCATCTCCGTGAGTCAGTCATGCTCCAGGTCGAAATTCCCACATATGTGTCGTCCCGCGACCATCATCGTGCCCCAGTTTTGGAGAAAACTTTCCCGTCACACCAGATGAATCTTAAGAGAGCTGACGCGCTCTAATCTGTAAGTATTTTGAAGCTGCAAACTTGCTTTGCCTTCATGCCGGTATTGTTGAACTGCATTACATTATCATGATTGTCTTTAGTGGATATTACTACAGAGATTATAGTTCCTGTACGTTTATACTTCTTACTCCATTCTAGTAGGTAGAGCTTACTTAACTCTATAATTAGAAGTAAAAATATGTTGTAATAACTTGTTTCCTAATAATAAATAGGGGTTTTAAACAATATAATTAATTAATCGCAAGAAAAACTACACTTTCTAATTATCAAGTTTCAATTGAAATTTACCTGTCATACTCAGGGCAAATTAAAATAGTGTATAACAAAAATTACTGCAAATAAATGGTTTATTGCCCTATTCTTATTTTATCTATTTGCAATAAACATTCGGTTAGTTCCGAAGAACATGAGACAATCTTGGTTCAGGGGTGTGGTTTCATAATTCCCATCTGACAGTTAGTATATCCGGCACAGAACTAAAAAATGCCGAGTCATTTCGCATTTTCAAGAGACGCTACTTAAATTTCTGGAAAATGGACGGCTCTGTAACACTGGAATATGGCTCTCCCCCTCATAGATAGTCTCATCTTGCTGAAGCCCAAAAATAATGGACCTACGGCAACGCTTTCGCTGTGAAATTCTACCTTAATCGGAGGCTAGTTACGCTTCCGACTTGGGAATTGCTTGCTGGTTGAGATTTCTGCTTCCTGCATATCCTACCTACACGTAACAGGCGCTATTTTCGCTGGGCGAAGCTGTTTGTATAAGTCGAAGTCACTCGCACTTAAACGAATTTCTCTGCTGGCTTATCTGCTTCACCTGGACCTCTTAACACCTAGCAAACTATTCCCACAGATACACTGGACACTTGTGAATAACTATACACACAGTTGGTATAACTACAAACTTTTTTATTTATATTTTTACACGATAATTGAGAAGCTCAATGTGACCACAACACACAATTTTAAAGCTTGTTTAGTTATTTTTAATAAATGACAGTCAGGTCTCTTAGCAACTAGATTTTCAAATGTTTATAAAGGAAATTAGGATTGATAACATATTTAACCTTATAGACTACAGTTTTGATGTCATGTCTTTGCCTAACCATTAATATTGCCTTTTTCTTGAAATAATTGTTACTACACCTGCTCTGCTTTTAAATCACTGTTGTTTATAATGCAATGATACACTTGGAGTTCATTTAGCATCTCACTAATTGTCTTTCGATCGGGTACCTTCCATTTTCATTGCTCTTTGCAATTATTGTTTTGCTAGCACGGTTTCGTTTGCCTTTCAGCTAATCTGCTTTTTGCTGGCTTATATAGTTTTACTACATAACACTCATATTCTTTCTGTATTTAACAAATAATTTTGTATTATCCTATTCACATTATGACATTAATAAGCTCAATGCCGTCAGTTACAAATTAAATTGCATTAGCCCTTCCGAACATTTATCATACCTGAAACTCTGAATGTAACCCTTCTGTAACCTGCTTTGTTTCATGCTAACTTCTATCCCTCAAATTATTAGTTACTGCTGCTCACATCAAGTGCACTTATTAATGTAAAGTATTGATTATCTTCCAATATATAAAATATTTAATTCTGTGCTCATGTTGACCTTATTCATTTAGTTAATTAGACAATCAGAATTTCTATGGCAGTGAACCATCACAATGTATGTTATGCGAGTATTTGCTTCGCGGGTACGGGTATACATGTTGAATTGTGACCAGCTTAATAAAAGTTTGACAAATTACAGATTGTAACCGTGACGTCAGCGCTAGGACAATTTTCTCGGATAATAATAAATGGAATAGCTGTTATCGTAGCTCCAGCTGTCACCGAATACATTTCTCTTCAGTCGTCTGTGTTCAATATACATTATTATTTGT